>NW_004624787.1:8662447-8693055 GCF_000247695.1 Heterocephalus glaber
ATTCTGGGGATCTATCTGAAGAAAATGATCTTTCTTTTTCTATATATTTTATTAGTATATATTAATTTTACTGAATAATGTCAGGTTCCATTGTGGCATTTTCCTACACACACATGACATATTTTGATCATACCCATCCACCATTACCATTTCTTATCCCCATCCTCTTCCTCTTGAAGAAAGCAACTGTAGAAAAAAATATGCTTTTTTTCCTTTTATGTGAAAATAATTCTATTAAACATTATTTATGAAAAAAATTGCAAATAACCTAAATGTACAATAACAGGGAAATGTTAATAAATAATGGTTTATCTACCTTATAGAAAATGATAAAGATGGGCCGGGGATTTAGCTCAGTGGTTTCGCCGCCTACTGGGCAAGTGCAAGGACCCGAGTTCGATACCTGGTACCAAAAAAAAAAAAAAAAAGAAAAGAAAATGATAAAGTTGGGGGAATGGGATAAAATAAAATTTATTTTTAAAAAAGAAAATGTTAAAGTCATAAAAATGAGAAGATCATTAAAATGTTTGTGAAGCTTTTAAAATAACCAAAAGCAGGTTGGTGCAGTGGGATATATCTGTAATCCAGCTACACAGGAGGCAGGAGGATCAAAAGCTTGAAGCCAGCCTGAGCAATTTAGCAAGACCCTGTCTCAAAATAAATTTTAGGGCTAGGGATTTAGCTCAGTGGCACCGTGCCTGCCTTGCAAGCGCAAGGTCCTGAGTTCGATTCCTGATACCGCAAAAAGAAAAAATAAATACATTTTAAAAGGGGTGGAAATATAGCTCAGTGGTAACGCACTTGTTTAGCATGTACAAGGCCCTGGGTTTGATCCACACCCAGCAATTGATTTGCATATAAGAGCATTTCTGTAATAAATTAGCATATAAACATTATATATACAGAGCTGGGCCTGGTATAGTTCCAGCATTTGGGACAATGAAGTAGGAGGATGCCTTGAGCCCAGGAGTTTGAGATCGTCTTAGCTAGGCAACATAGTAAGGCCCCGTCTCAAAAATAAGTTTTTAGGGCTGGGGATTTAGCTCAGTGGTGCTGGCGCCTGCCTCACAAGCACAAGGTCCTGAGTTTGACCTTCTGCACCAAAAAAAATAATAATAAGTTTTTAAAAACATATACAATATGATTTGAATCATATAAGTGTATATATTAAAAAGGTTAAAAAATGTACCAAAATATTAAAAAGTTGTCTTGGTGGTATAATGAATGCAAGTTTTTGTTGATGGTCTTTGTACTTTTTTATATTTTCCAAATGTTTTGTAAGAAAAGCAATTACTTTATGGAGGGCAAAAGCTGCATTTCTTTTCATATTATTGAATTTACTACTCCCAGGTTAAATGAATGAAGATCAGCCTGTCATGGCAGTGCATACCTGTAATTCCAGCACTCGGGAGGCTGAGGCAGGAGGACTGCTGCAAATTTGAGGCCATCCTGGGCAACATAGTGAGTTCAAGGCCAGCCTGAACTACCCAGTGAGACCCTGTCTCAAAAAACAGCAAAAACAAAACAAAACAAAAAGTAAATCAATAAAGATCAACAAAAAGAAAAGTTAACAGGGCCCAAGGGAGGAAGAGATGTTTAGTGCCACTTCTTTCACAGGGTCAAAAGCTAGAGTTTGGCTTTTTATTGGTACAATTAAGCAAAAGCAGATTTTTTTTTTTGGTACTGGGAATTGAACTAAGGACCTTGTGTTTGCCAAGCAGGGGCGGAACCACTGAGCTACATCCCCTCCCCTAAGCAAAGCTAGATTTTTAAAAGAATTTATGGAAAGCTTTCAAGAAACCACTAGCAGAGTCAGAGGGAAGTCCACCTTCAAAACTCACAGTAGAAAGATAAGAGCAAACAAAACCTAGTGTGCAGAGCAGTTGACAAAAATGAAAAGAAACAGCAGGCATACATGAAAACAAAGACACAAAAACACGGCAGCAGTGAGACTAACCATGATAAGTTTAGTTATTAAATTTAGATTTCCTATTAATAGAAAAAGTCTGTCTGATTGTGGTAATAATTAAATCCAATACTTTGCTGCTAATAAAAAATCTAAATAAAATAACACAAAAAGACTATTTAAAAGGTAGGTGAAAATGTAATAAGCAAGCTTACAATGAATTAAAGATAGCATACTAGCTTAAAATTGAATTCAAAGCAAGAAATCTTAAATGTTATTTTTGGCTTAATATAAACATTACACATAGAAGATAAGTGCCAAGAGAGACAATTCACAAGTGGAAAATATAATTTGTTAGCTATTGGAGTGTGGTAGAACCAGTACTTCTGTGTATCTAGTTTTTCTCTCTTTTCTGGGCATATGGGAAAACTATATTGCCCAGTTGCCTTTCAGTGAGATAGGCCTGCTACCAGGCATAGACAGTGGAATGCGAGGGAATCCTGGTGTGGTCCTTGCAGGTCAAGGACCTAAGAGTCAGCACACTACCATCATACTCCTCTTTAGCAGGATGGACCAAATACTGGTATGAGGTCACAAGCTGCAAGTGGCCTGGATCTCCTACTTACTTCAGGGAGAGCAGCTACAAGATTTGGGTCCCTACAAGTTGATCCACTGGTGCTGACTTACACATAAAGAAATAAACCCGTGTTCTTTTAAACCTCTAAAATTTCATGCCTTAATTGCTATTGCAGCATAGACTATTCTGTCTTTACTAAAATCTCCCAAATAATCAGGAAATTCAAATTAAACTGACTTTCAATTTGTTTAACTGGACAAAACTTAAAATATTAATATCCAGCATAGTAGGGGTAAAGAATTCAATAAATGAGTCAAACAGGTAGCCTCCTGGAGGAATATGTACCTTTATTCCTACCTCACACCAAATATAAAATATATTCCAGAGAGATTGTAGCTCTCAGGGTGAAAAAAAAGTTATTATAAGAAAAGTTATTACAAGAAGATATTTTCATGATTTTGAAAAGGTATCTTCAACAAAGGTATCTTCAACAGGACATTGAATATGCTAATCATAAGGGACAAACCTGACAGATTGAACTATATGAAAATAAAGAACCTGATCATCAAAAACTCACTTTAAGAGAGTGAAGGCAAACAAATGGGAAAAATATTTGCAATGCATATATTTGATAGAGTACTTGTATTCAGGGTATGTCAAAAGCAAGGCCGACAAATCAGAAAAGAAAAGACAGACAGACGATATACTAGAAAAATAGCCCCCCCGCAAAATTGAACAGTTACTTCACAAAAGAAAACAAATGACCGAGAAGCATATGACAAGATGCTAACTGTCTTTAGTTAGCAGAAAGGTGTAAATAAAAACCAAATGAGGTACTACTCTCCAGAAAGGCTAAAGTGAAAAAGATACAATGTCAGTAAGCAGGTGGAGGGTTGGGAACTCATACGCTGGTAGGAGTGGAGATCGATGCCTTTGGAAAATGGGAGCAGTAACCAAAACTGGGGTAAGCGTACTTGATCGCCCATTAACTCTATTCCTAGGTATATACACAACAGAAACACATGTATTCATCAAAGGACAGCACAAGAATGTTCATAAGTTGCACCATTTATAATAGTACCAAACTAGACACCATCAAAATGCTTCTGCGTAAAAACATTGGGAAACATTTACACAGGGAATACTGTACAGAAGTAAGCATCTGTATCCTCAGCCCATACCTTTCTTTCCTGAGCTCAGATTAATCACCACACATCTCCCCTTGCATGTTCCATGAGTCCTTCAAACTTCTACCTTTTATATTCATTATCTTGGGTTAAAACAGGGCTAGAAATAAGAGCCAGGATAAGGATCCAGATATCCAAACCAGAGTCATTGTTGCTTCTTCCACTCCCTATTTCCCATACTCCCTTTCCTTACAGTCCCTAAGTTTACATTATCCGCTAAAGAGCCTTCTGAATTCATCTTCTCTCATCCATCTATCCATCTTTCTGCCATTGCCTTAGTTCAAGCTTTTATGATTTCCCTGCTAGACCATTGCAACAGCTTTCTAACAGCCTTCTTGCCTTTTAGTTCAGTCTCTTCCAGTTCAGCTGCCATGGCTATATTTGTATTAGCAAATCTGAGCGTGCTTTTCCACTTTAAATCTATGACGTGACTACTCTTAAGTGACTGCATAAAGTTCCAACTCTAGCCCTGTGATTTTTTTTTTTAATCTTGTTATCATTTGCCTGTCTTTCCAGTTTTACCTCTGGTTACTCCTTCATGAGAATCCCACACTCCAGCCACGACAAAATTATGATAGTGGCCAAAGTTATGACACACTCTGCCTCACTTCCCTTGGCTTATTCTGGCTTGGAATTCTCTCCCTTGCCTGGTCCATCATCCAAGACCCGGCTCAAACCTTTCTTAACTGGAAAAGCTTCAGGGCTCCCATTTTTACATGGTTGTAATCATAGAGTACGCCAATTCTCCATCTTGTTTCTATCAGTGATATTAAAACATGAGCCATTTTACAGTTTGCCAAGGTGCTCTTCCTAATTATCATTTATTAAGTTCCCTGTGTTTTCTACCCACACAGTATGCTGCGTATTACATTTATTATATCACTTGTCACTTTGTTTTATAACTATGTTTTTACATGTCCATCTCCCCCATCCTGGCCCTGAGTTCCTTGAGGGCAGAGACTTTTGCTAAATGTTTTTCTATACTCCTAGCACAGTGCCTGCTGCAAAGTAGAAATTCACTAAATGAAAGTAAAGAGTGACACATAACAGTGGTTTTGTTAGTCCAACAGAATTACAGTTTTTTCTTCCTTTTTCTCAATTGCTCAAACATTCTGTGACTTAGTCTTTAGATTTACCATCTTTTTAAACAGGAGGGCTCACTGGGAGGCTGAGGCAGAAGGATGACAAGTTCAAGTCCAGCCCGGGCAACTTAGTGACTTAGAAAGACCCTGTCTCAAAAATAAAATAAAATAAAATAAAATAATTAAAAATTGAGGCGGTAACTCAATAAGACGGATTCAATTCCCAGTATATGAAAGAAAAAAAGAAAGAAAGAAAGAATTTAAAATACAGTTTTCAGTAACGTATTACATTTAGCATTTTAAATTATTTTTGATTCATAAAATATCTTACAACTCCCAATTTTGCTTAATAGGTAGATATACAATGAAGAAAGACTAGAAAAGCATTTATCTCCCATTCTTTTTGTAACCTACTTCATCGTTCTAATTAGCAGTTAATACTCACTTGGTCCTTGTCTTACTACTCCTCCTAGCAGTATTTGGTTTCAATGATTACTTCTTCCTCTAAGCCTCTGTCTTTATTTGAGCTCTGAGACACCATTCTGGCTTTCCCCTGACCCTGGTGACTACCTTTGCTCAGTCCTGCTGCCGGGCCTGCCTCCTCTTCCTTTGAGTCACTAAATATGAGAGCCTGGTAAGGCTGAGTCCTTGATTCCCTTCCCTTCTCTTCCTACAATCAGTGACCTCACTCTCTTTGGCCTTGGAGTTCAACTTTCCCTCATATTAGAATCACCTGAGAAACTTTTAAAAGGACTACTATATCAGGCCCTTTTTGGATCGGAATTTCTGGGGGCACAGTTAGGACCTCAAAAGTTTAAAACCAACTCAGGTGATTATAATTTGGGGTTAGTCTTGAAAATGACACTTGGTGGTTTTGAGTACAATTAATTGTATGCAGCTTAGTTCAAAACATATATCTCTGGTCCTGACCTTCTGAGCTCCAACCTCAAATATCTACCTGCTTCTCAATCACTTTTCTTGGTCCCTCTACTAATTGGTATATCTAAAACTGAAATCTTGTTTTTGCCTTTAAACCTGCATTCCTCCACTCTTCCCAACTCTGTAAGTGGTTCCAATCATTTAATAGTTGCTCAGATCAAAATCTTAGGAATGCTCTTTGATTCCATAGTTCCCAAACCCACATAATTAAGTCATTACTTGCTGTACATTAAAAGTATATTCCTGGGCCGGGGATTTAGCTCAGTGGTTCCAGTGCCTGCCTCGAAAACGCAAGGTCCCGAGTTCGATCCCTGGTACCAAAAAAAAAAAAAGTATATTCCTGAGCCTGGCTGGCGGTACCTGCCTGTGGTCCCAGCTACTCAGGAGGCTGAGGCAGGAGGATCACTTGAAACCAGCAGTTGGACATCACCCTTGGCAACATATGAGATCCTGTTCCATAAATAAATAAAAATATGAATAAATTAAAAATGAATAAATAAAAAATATGTTTCTGTTGAGGATTTAGCTTGGTGGTAGAGTTCTCGTTTGGCATACACAAGGCCCTGGGATTGACCCTTAGAAACAAAAAAAGTATATTCCAAACTCCTGCATTCCTGTCCTCCATTTCACACACAGAAGCCCGAGGGACCATCAACAAATATACTTTCACTTACATCATTCCCTTGCTTAAAATCCTTCAGTAGCTTTCTTCATACTTGCGATAGTTAACTGATTATGTCAATCTGAGTAAGAAAGGCCCAAGTAAATTGGCTCAGCGTAGTTCTGGGTGTGGAAGACCCACCGTGGGGAGGATTGTCACCTGAGTGAAATAAAAGGGAAGCAAAGAAGAGAGGCTGCTGCTTCTGCTTCTTTGGAGGAGTTCCAGTCTTTGCCTTCACTTTGGTACTGGGGATCAAACTCAGGACCTTGTGCTTGCGAAGCAGCCGGCACAACCACTGAGCTAGATCCCCAGCCTTTGTCTTCACTTTGAATGTCGTCTTCAGGCTTCCATTATAGACCCTTCGGCCTCCTGATGTGGATGCATGGGACACTGCAGGGAGCTCCAGGCCTTCGACTGGATCCTTCGGATCCCCTTTTGGACCCTTCCACCTGACTCTGGGTGGCCATCGTAAACCAATCTTGTAAAATCTTATAAAATTATATATCTTGCATTAAATCTCTAATGGGAAGAAAGTGTTCAAATGTGAAAGGGAACAAAGGAAAGGGGTGGGAGAAAGGAAGGAAGGGACAAGAAAAAAGTAAAAATACAAGGAAAAATGAAAACAAAGCTTTTGTACATAGGGAGGGGAGGGGCCTTGAGGGAGGAATGGGATAAAATAAATAAATTTATTAATTAAATCAATATAAACTTATTAATTTAAAAAACCCATTTCTCTAGTAAGCATTGACTGATACAATAGGTCTTCAGCCTGTGTGTGAACTCTCTCAGCCTCAATTGCTCTGGTGGTCTTCTTAAAGCTATTCCTCAAATAAAGCAAGTATACTCATATCCCAGGCCCTTTGCACTCACTATTTCCTCTGCTTGGAAAGTTCTTCCATCAGACTTTAACATGGCATATATCCCCATTTCATTCTGGCCTGTATACAAATGCCTCTGCTCCTGAGAATACTCTCTTAGCCACTCTATGATATACTTTTCCTTCTACCTACCTTTTCTTTAGAGCTCTCCATCGTTACCTGAAATTATGCTATATATCCATTCTTCCCTTTTTTAACGCAAGCTCCATGATGGCAGACTTTTATTTGTCCATACCTGGTTTTTTTTTATTGCATCTAAAACAACATCTATTTTAACCTATTACTGTATAAAGTCAGGATGTTTCTTACAGTGAATGGGTTGACAGTCAAATAGGTAGGTTCCCCCCCTTTCTTTGTATAACAAAAATAAAGGCATATGTTTAATCACTGTATTTTAGATTCAATGAAATAGGGTAGTAGACAATAAATAATATAAAGGGCTGGGGGCATAGACTAAACATACATAATTATAAATAGGTGCTATGTCCTGACGACCATACACATGGAGGAAATGCGCTAAATTAACAGGAGATTTGCACTGGCCTGAGAACGAAAAGCCCTCGATGCTCCTTGAACACTGCAGTGGGAGCCTCTGGCATGCGAACCCTGAGTGTCTTGATGTGAGAGACGGTGGTCACCAGAAAGAGAAGTCAAGTTTGAAACAGAACTGCTCATCAGCTACACTTTACCATTTTGTCCAGAACCTGTCTCAACTAACACATAAGCAATGCAGCACTTTTACGTTCAAGGTCATTGTTAAATAAGGACCTCAAAAGGATATGGGAACACCCCCTACTTAAAGGACAGTGCATTTTTTAAGCAAACAAAAAATGTTGTTGTTGCTCCTGTTGTTGTTTGAGACAGCATTTTGCTAACCTGCCCAGGCTGGCTTAGAAATTGAGGTCCTCCTGCCTCAGCCTCTTGAGTTCTGGGATTACACATGTGTGCCACCATGCCTGGCAAACAAAATATTTTTATATTAATAGCATTAATGTTTTATTATCTAGAATTTTGAATGCTCACCATAAGAAGATTATTTACATGTATTACCTAATGTGACCCTAACAATAGACTCTAGGTGGTAGGTACTATAGTTATCTTTATTTAAAAAGTGAGAGAAATAAGCTGGGTGTTGTGGTACAGGTCTATGATCCCAGCACTCTGGGAGGCTGAGCCAGGAGGATGGCAAGTTGGGGCCCAACCTGCGCAATTTAGTGACTTGGGGGAAACTTGTTTCAAAATAAAAAATAAAAGTAAATGGGCTGAGGATGTAGCTCAGTGGGAAAATCTTGGGTTTAATCCCTAGTACCACCCACCCCCCAAAAAATGGATCTTGACTAAAGTATTAAAGGAAGAAACTAGAATTGGATCCCAAATCTGCTTAAAGCTAAATTTCAAAGTCTCTGTGCACGTACTTCTTTATTTCAGTTTTTACAGATGGGTTACTTGATTTCTGGATGGAATGTCATGGAGCTGAAGGGAAGTGAGCTCTTTAGCCTCTCATCCTTTCTTCCTGAATGTCTTTCCTCCCATCGACACAGCACAAGAAAGACACACAGGCTTGGTGAAAGCATATGGTACCTTGTGACAATAGCAGTAACCTAGACTAGAGAGTAGGCAAAAACAAAACAAAACAAACAAATAGTGGATTGGTAACTCCAAGTCAGGTGATCAAGATAACAATGATCAAGAGGAAAACAAGAGGAAAACTACAGAGAAGTTTAAGATCTTAATTGTCTAAACAGAGTCAAAGCTGCTGTAAAGTATAATGTTTTTCTTCTTTTTGTTAAACATTTATAGACTTATTAACCTGAAGAAATATACGTGTGAGTTTAGGATTTGTACTTGTTTCCTGGTTTGGGGATATCAATTTAACTTAGCATTATCAAAACAGTCTTAACATTCAACTACTATAGCCTTTTATACTGATGATTATTAAATTTTATAATACTTTTATTGCACTGGATAATTTAGTGCATTTTCAGTGCTGTAATATCAAATAACTCTTCCCAGTGTCTTGAGGTAGTTTTCACCTGCTCTAGTTACAGCATTTTTACAGCCTCTCTAATGATGGATTTGAATTGTACTCTAATATTTATTATTACACCAGAAAGGGTCTTATATTCCATCTAAGAAGATATGGGACAGCACTCACCAATTCCATAGGGAAACTGGCAGTGCTGCTGGGATGATAAGCACAGTTGGAGTGGTGTGACCGTTTTATTCATTTCCTTAATAACCTTCATAGTTGTCATGAGTCATCCCGGTCTCTTATTCTAACTTACAGGGCACCTTGTTTTCCTAAACCAAATAAATACACATGATGGGAGTTTTTCTTGCTCATTCTCATTTCAAAGACCTAATTTTTCATAATCTAGCAATTAAGAGAACCAGACATGACATGAGTTGGAATCTTGATGAAGAGACTGAAAGGACAGAGAAGGTGTGGATTTCCCTTGCGGCCCTTCTGTCCTCTAGACATCTTTCCAAGGCTTTGAAACATGAGGAGGCTCCTTCCTGCTGTGAGTCTGACATTTAAGCAGCTACCTCTTTCCACTTCTCCAATGAAGAAAGGAGGAAGAGCAGAAGACAAGGAAGAGGAAGCAGTTTTTGTTTTGACAAGCTGTAGTATTTGCTCTATACATCAATTTCATTATTCACAACAAAAGGATATTTAAAGGGGCCATAAAGAGCCAGAGAACACGTTTGCCTTCCGAGTCCCAGCTCCTCAATGGATAGCATTTGTCATAGAAATTCAGATGCTGAGCTGGTGAGAAGGAAACCCTTAGCATAGGATCAGCCATTTTATCCTACAGCTATCTTTTTCTGTGAGTATGGGTCATTGAAATCACAGATTAGCAACACGGGAGTGCTGCAAACTAAGGAGACCAATTGTCTTCTGCAGTTCATGCAAACAGGAGGAGCTGTGGGAACTGGGAAGATTGCAACACATTTTAACTTATAGCTGCAGTAACACAGGAGGTTTTTCTGCACTGGCTTAAAAATAAGTGACTTACGCAAAGATTTCAGACTAAATTTTCACTCATGTAAATACTGCAAATGAGTCACTTGACATGGTGGAAGGAATATGTGGGCATAAAGACAATGGTAAGAGGAGGTTTTTTTACTTTAAAGTTCAACTTTGGAGAAGATGACTTTTATGAAGCCTAATAAAAATGTTAAAAAGTTCAGAGATTTGGGACTTCAAATACGATTAGCTGCCAGGCGTGGTGGCACATGCCTGTGATCCCAGCACTTGTGAGTTTGAGGCCAGCCTGGGCTACATAGTGAGTTCAAGCCCAATCTGACTACATAGAGAGACCCTATTTCAACCCCCCCAAAATATATAAATAAATATATAAAATTTTATATAAAAATATATAAATAAATATGATTAGCTCTGATGATAACAGTTGAGGAGTTGAATTTAGAACAGATTCATTCTGTAGGAATTCTTGAGCACAAGAAGGTTTCTGTTTGGATTATGAATAAAAACAACAACATTTTGCCATTTGTTCTAATTTTTCAGCAGAAACTGAAAGAATTACTATTTCACTGAGGGAATAACTGAAACAAAATAATGGTATTGCTTTTATGATCTTGAAACAAACCTCAAAGTTGATGGTATCAAACTCTTAACATTACCAAGACCCCAAAATTGTCAGAGTCACAAATGAGAACAGTGTTATTCTGTTTCTAACTTGAGTTGGTGTGAACCAGTCCATTTACTTAAGCAATGAGATGTAAATACAAAGGCTCTGAAGTATTTGTGAGCATCTGAAAAATCCAAAGTAAAAAGCCAACCTCTCCCTAGAACCCAGGCTCTCTGGTATCTTCTTACTCCTCCAGAGCTGCCCCTTCCACCAGGACAGAGCATCGAGGTTCTGGGCCTGCTTCTCTCCCCAGCTCCTCCTAAACTGTCAGATGCCTCTGGCTTCCTTCCTTAGCCAGACTGACCTAGTGATTCATTCCTTCAACCTTATCTTCCCAAGCCCATTAACTTCCTTAGTCCTTTGAGAGATCATTTGCTGAACCTACTCTGGATCAATCTAATCACTGGTTTTGTTTCTTTGTTTGTTTTGTTTACTTTTAGACCTAAGCATCTGAAGAAAAATCCCTACCAGACTAAGAAAAATTAATGTTAGTGATGGCTATCTCTTGGAATAGTATAGGAAAGTCATCCTCTCTCTCCTAACAGATATAAAAAGAGAAATAGAATTAGAAAATCAAGCCAGGTGTAGTGGCACATGCCTATAATCCCAGCACTCAAGAAGCTGAGGCAGGAGGATCACTGGGAGTTTGAGGCCAGCCTGGGCTACATAACTGAGTTCAAAGCCAGCCTGAACTACATAGTGAGACCCTGTCTCAAAAAAAAAAAAAAAAAAAATCAGTTCTTGGCAATCAGCACAGTAAAAATTCAAAAGAAACATCAATGTACATTAATACTAGATGAAAGTGGGATGAAGAATGAAATTTTATAGTCCAAAGTACTTCCTCTCAAATACTTATTAATTGCAAAGAGGTGGAAGAGTAATTTTTCAGTTAAAAAACCTGGCAGATACCATCTTAATCAACTGATCAAATTAGTACCACTAAAAATGGGTCAAACTGACATCATGAACTACTTATTGGGATGCAGTAAAAGTTCAGCTTTGCTTCCATGATGTACTAGTATATTCTGAGTCTAAGCAAAGGGAAACTTCAGATAAGCCTGAGAGAACTTCTACAAATTTTTTGGCTTGTAGTCTTAGAAATGGTAAGTTTGTGGAAGTCAAGGAAAAACTCAAAAACTTTTTCAGGTGAGAGACTAGAGAAATATGATAACTTTTTGTACTATAAATATTATTGAGACAATTGGTAAAATGTGAATAGGGTCATGTATACATCAGACAAAACATACGTCAGAATTATTGGTACTATTCTTGCAACTTTTCTATAAGTTTGAAATTATTTCAACTAAATTGTTTCAAAACAAAGTTTAAAAGCCTGCTTTTCCACTTAAAAATCACAAAACTTTGGATACACAAAAAGAATAAATGATATTTTAAAATTAAAATGTACATCTATGAATTCACCGCTCAGTTTGAGAAATAAAATATTTATCACCAATATTAATGCTTCCAGCTAAAGCTCTTCTTTACCTAACTCCCTGAAGGATTCACTATTCTTCTGAACATATTTTATCATTCCCTTGCTTTTATTTAAAGACAAGAGCAAAATAAAAATAGATAATAAGAAGTAGGGAGAGCTTTTTCAAATGGGAAGGGGAACAAGGGAGAGGGAGAGAGGAGAGGAAAGGGAGATTTTAAAAAAAAGAATTGAAAGAGAAAAATGGAAACAGAGCTTTTGCAAGTGGGTTGGGGACCAAGAATTGGAAGGAGCAGGGAGGGATGGGAGGTGTAGTGGACAACAAAGAAAGAATTCAGTCATATTATGTACACGTACCAACTCCCCACGATAAATGTAATCATCATGTACTACAAACATGTACCAATAAAAAATTTTAAAAAATAAAATATCAACTTACGTAATCTGACTCACTCATCTTCTTCAGTACATGCAAACACAAATCAATAAAATAAAGCCTACTGCATTTTCTATTAAAATAAAAATATGGATAGGAGTTTTAAAAAAGATCTACCACATCCTTAGAATTTCCTAAATACTATTCCCTGTTAAGTAAAGTTTAGTTTTTCCTCCTGCTTAAATCCAAGTTAATTTTATTTCTTCTCTAAATCATCTGTTTTAACTTTTTCTATCTAGATCGTTTTAATCCTGATTGATGTGTGATACTCTTTATACAATATGGATACTTTACATACTATGGATATTATCTGCCTGTATAAATGTTGCAGATATTTTATCCTATCTGATGCTTGTCTGTTAACTTGGTAACTTTTGGTGATGCCTTTCATTATTTTAAATAATCCAAATATTGGGTGAAGTCTGCCACTAGTTTATTTATGACCAGTAAGTTTCTTATCCTATCCAGGAATTACTTTCTGTGTGTTGTTGGGTTTTTTTTTTTGGTACCGGAGATCAAACTCCGGACCTTGCACTTGCAAGGCAGGCGCCAGAACCACTGAGCTAAATCCCCAGCCCTTGGAATTACTTTCTTGTTTTAAAATGTCCTCATATATTTTGTAATCTTATTGGTACAGAGTTTTTATGTTAAGCTTTTTAGTCCAGGAATAATTTATTCTTTGTTTATGATGTAAGGTAGGGATCTAAATTGATGTTTATCACCTGTAGAAGGCAGAATAATGGCTCCACAGAGATATCCATGCCCTAAACTCCAGACCTGTGGATATGTTACCTTATATGGCATAAGAGATTTTCCAGATGTAGTTAAAATTACGGAATTTGAGATGAGATTACTCACAATTAGCTGGGTGGGCCCAATCTAATCACATGAGCCCGTAAAAATGGAGACATTTTCCCCTGGCAGTCAGGGAGAGAGGGGGACTACAAAAGAAGGGTTATAAAAAATGCAATACTATAGGCTTTTTTTTTGCTATAGGATTTTGAGTTGGGAGAGGAGACCAAGAGCCAAGGAATGAGCGTGGCTCCTAGAAGCTGGAAAAGGCAACAAAAATAGATGCTTGCCTAGGGACACCAAAAAGAATGAAGCATTGCTGCATCTTGATTCGAGATCCAGCTCAGATTTCTGACCTACAGAACTACAATACATTTACATTGTTCAAGCCATCAGGTTTTTGATAATTTGTTAATTAGAAAACCAACATCTTCTAACTAGCAACTTTTATTAAATACTCCTTCAATTTCTAACTAAATTAAAATACTATCTTTCCTACATATACAATTCCCAAGCACACATTGCTTTCTAATCCATTCATCAGAATGGATTTCCTTCATTAAAATGGATTTCTTTTCCTGATACATAGCCATGCTTTAATTACTATTACCTAATATTTTTTATAAATATATCCACTCCTCCATTCCTATCTCTTTAATTAGAATGTCATCACTTCCCCCATCTTTCCTGGTATCTTAACTGTCTTTAGCTTCATTTTCCTCCATTTTATTATCTTCTCTGTTGCTAGAAATATTTAAATACAAATATTATCAGACATGTACTCTTTAAATCCTTTATGGCTATCCTTCATCTTCAATACAGAGTCCCAATTTCTTCGTTTAGCAAATAAGTTTGGTATCACAAATGACACTTTCTATTCACCAGTGCATTTTCTGCCTCTCCCTAGCAGATACTGTCTACTCCAGGCACCAAATAACTTGAAGCTCATGGAGTACGCCACTCTTTGAATCCTTTGTATCATTGGATATGTTGCTGCTTCTGCCTAGAATATCTTCCATTCTTCCTCCAATCCAATTATGAGTGTACTTTCAAAACAGAAAATTGTCAACTTCTCCCCAGCAGGCTTTCCACATTTCTCCCTGTTGAACTGAGGCAAGGGGTGCCCTTCATTTTGATCCCCAGAGCACAAATAGATTCTTCTAGCATATACATACATTTTTATTACAATTATTTTTTCTCTATTTTTCTCTCTCACTAGATATTGGAGTTCTTAAAGGCAGAATTTTTTTTCACTTCTGTACCCATAGTACCTAACAAAATACTAACAAACTTGTAAAAATATGAAAAATAATGAACTAAGTGATACCTCTTGTCAAAACCCAGACTAAGTACTTTTCATAATTCTATAACTGCTAAGTGTCAGCTCATAATTTTGTATTCTGTAAAACCACTTTTAACTAAAAATAATATTGTCCAGCTTGTTCACTCATCTCATGCACAAGCTTGGCTACAGTGACTTTGGGATATTTCCAAAGAAAGAAAATTTCCTCCGTTGAACAAATTCAAAAGAACATGACTCAGGCTCTAAATAAACCCAGAAGAGATGGTCTCAAATATTTTGAGTAAGAATGCCATTGTTGGATTATTTTGATAAGAATAATCCTTATTCAAATCCCTATGGAAGCTACCAAATTCAGTGAAGGGTCTCTTCCCCTGTTCTCCATAGAACTGAGTATAAACATCACACCTAGCCCATCTCAAATCACATGGAAATGATACATTGAAGTCCCTCTTTCTCATTACTGGTGGTTCTCATCAGGATGCTAATACAAACTCTCTCTTGTTGGGACATTTTTGAATATTATAATGATGATAGGAGGAGGACACCTCCTAGTGTCTAGGACCCTAAGATGCTAAATATCCTGCAGTATGTGAAACAGTCCTGTATAGCAAAGAACTATTCTGCCCCAAATGCCCAGAATGAGACCATTAAGAATATGACTTTCTTTCTTCCTTCCTTCCCTTCCTTCCTTCCTTCCTTCCTTCCTTCCTTCCTTCCTTCCTTCTTTCTTTCTTTCTTTCTTTCTTTCTTTCTGGTACCAGGGATCAAACTCGGGTCCTTGCACTTGCAAGGCAGGCAGTGGAACCACTGAGCTAAATTCCTGGCAACATTATTTATTTTTGATTTCCCATTAGCTAGGAGAAACCTAGCACTAAAAGCCACTCTGAACTGAAATAGCAAAGGAATGTGAGGAGGAAATAATTACTTTGTTATACCTTTCATAGTAAGTTTTTATCACTGTCTTATATAATTTATGAAAGATGAATAATAAGAGAATAAAGTCATTAAATCCAGATGTTTCTTTTCTTTTTCTTTCTTTTTGGTTAGTTTTGGCAAGATTCGTTCTAACAGAAATAGCAAACAATGTTCATGTTCAGTACCTCCTTCCATCAGTTCACCCACCTCTAGGGATCTCTTTCATAATCTTGACATTTACTCCCAATAACCTAAGTTTGGTATCATCCTAGGAAATAGTTTTCCTGGCTTGGAATGTGTATGCCTGGTATGCCATTTCTCCAGGGTCCAAGGTCTTCATTGTTTGATCTGATAATCCAAGTTGCTCCTAGATAGTATTTCTAGACTGTGTCTCTTCCATTTTCAATGTTCTGTGGTTCAATACTATTAAACGTTTATAATAGCTGGATGTGGTGGTGCATGGCTGTAATCCCATCTACTCCCGAGGCTGAGACACAAGGCTCTGGGTTTGGTCCCTAGCACTGAAAAAAAATGTAAGTAACTATAGTCAATAAACTCAACTGTTCTTTTTCATTGTGACTTCCCACCCTAACAACACAAGGTGAGTCTTGTTGAAGTGGCATCACTATTTAGGAGACCAGGCTAAGGAAGGTAAATTTAGGATACATTCAGTTTGAAAGTAATGGAATATATTTGGGAGGTTAACAGTCATTTCTGTACATGGTTGAGTGAGTGCCAACCATGGAAATGTAAGAATCATTTTTAGGAAAACAGCTGTCCATTGTGCTAACTCTTGTGCTAACCAATTATGGAGGTACAGGGCTCAGAAGAGCTCATTATCAAGCTGCTACAACAGCACATTGGTGACAGACTGTTCAGTGTGTGTCTTCAATTCAAAGGGTAGTTTCTTTACTCATTGACCAGAAAACTTCATCTCAAATCTGGCAAATGAAAGAAGCTAGATAAAAGTTTTCCCAAATTTGACAGTCCAAAAATTTTACATGACATTTTCAATACACATTAGGAAGCTGTTGTCCCTGCCAAAATTCATGTTGAAACTTGATTCTTCCATGTAACACTGTTAAGAGATAATTAGGTGGGCCGGGGATTTAGCTCAGTGGTTCCACTGCCTGCTCTGCAAGCCCAAGGACCTGAGTTCGATCCCTGGTACCAAAAAAAAAAAAAAAAAAGAGATAATTAGGTCATGGGGGCTCCCCCATTAGAAATGGATTAATATCTTTTTCGAGCACAAACCTGGCCATGACCTTGGCAAGAAGTCTCTAAGATCTTCCAGATTTCCTTCCACACTGTTAGGTCGGAGTCAGAGCCGGCTGGAGATCCCCATTTGAAACATCCTTTCTCCTGAGCCACCCTGAATTCACTCTGCATTTTTTTTTAATGAGACAGGGTTTCCTATGTATTCCAGGGTGGCCTTGAACTCACTAGGTAGCTCAGACTGGCCTTGAACTCCTGGTGATCCTCCTGAGTGCTGGGATTACAAGGGCCACCACACCCAGCTCACTTTGCATTACTAGGGAAGGGGATCTTTAGGTATCACACACTTGTCAGGAGAAGTAAAGGAAATTGAGTTGTAAATCTTTTTACTCCTCCCTCTCAAAACTAAACCTGTTAGTCCCACTGGCTCCTCAGCTCTCCATTTTGCCATTTGCCCGCATTAGCAGTCAATCTCACTGGACGCCTGAAGGGGACTTCACCCAGCAAGCCCAATTTAATCCCCTCAGGGAATCTTGCAGAGTTAGTGTCACAAATCTCTGACCCTTCAATAGAATACATAATTAGGGAAATGCTGCATACTAGATAGAGTTTTCTCTAAAGATTCTCTATACATACTGGTATCTTTAAGGCTTGGAGAAGTCCATAAATAGATTAACTTTGAGTCAACATTTCTCAATCTTATTTAACCCCAGTCTCCTTTTTATAGTTGAATGTATTTTGAGAATTTTGCTCTAAATATATGGATAGATATTTTATTATTATTTTCATATAAATGATATTCCTCCAAAGGGCATTTGAATCTTAAAGAGTTTCTGTAATAAAATAAAATCTGTAGCCAAGTGTGGTTGTGCACCCCTGTAATCCTAGCACTTGGGAGGATGAGGCAGGAGGATTGCTGTGAGTTTGAGGCCAGCCTGCATTACATCGTGAGTTCAAGGACAGCATGAACTACATAGTGAGACCCTATCTCAAAAACAAAAAAACCAAAATAATTTGTAGCATTGGACTTCAAATTAGAGATAAGTTAAGACAGGGTCATCTTACATGCTTCAAATTACAACTTTTTTTTTTATAACGCTGGGAATTGAACCCAGAGCCTCACACATCCAACATAAACACTCTACCACTAAGTTACATCCCCAGTCCTTTTTATTTTATTTTGAGACAAGAACTTTCCAAATTGCTCCGGTTGGCCTTGAATCATGATCTTCCTCCCTCAGCCTCTAGAGTAGCTGGGATTACATGTGTGCACATCCATGCCCAACCAAAAATTCCAATATTTTTTTTTTTGGTACCGAGGATCATACTTGGCACCTTGTGTTTGCGAGGTAGGTGGTAGAATCACTGACCTAAATCCCCAGCCCTATCCAACATTTTGATCAGAGTTGCTCTGGTTGTTGATGAGGCAGATCTTGAACCTGTTCACAAGAGAAAGGATTTTACTAAAAGATGTTGTTACTTGATTATGTTTCCATGTTATTATTCTCAAATTTGGAATTAGTGGTCTAAAAGATCAATAATACTTCAACATATATACTTTTTAGATTTTAGTTACAAAATCTATTGAATGATAAAAATGTACAGCCTGTTAATTTTTGTTGGTTACTAATAAAGTCCTTTAAATTGCTATAAGAAATCTTGTATAAATTAGCTCCTTAAACCCTTCTGCTCAGGTATAAACTTGTATAGTACTGGTAACCACACATTTGGTTTAAAAAAAGCAATCTGTGAGCTCAACCATATGTTGACATAAATCAATGCGTGAGGCCAGCAGTGATGCTTAGAAACAACAAGTTTCCTTTAGAAGTGGAATCATCCCCACTAGAACTTCATAAACCTCATATAAAGGTGACATTATGTGTATCTGAAATCATATAAGATACATTTCCACAGTGACCCATTTTTTGTTTTCTTTTATTATTTATCTAATGCTTTAATATTGTGATTGCTTTGGCCATAGCAAGTGTGGATCTCTTTTTTCATTCTTATGCTAAAAGTAAGTGACTTATGTGTCAGAGCAAGGAGAGCAGAGCTGGGGCTCACCATTGAAGAAATGCATTTAATCTCTCCTCAAATGGGTTAGTGCAAGACCCAGAAAGTGTAGGAAAATGAATCTCAACACAGGGCTGCCAATTGTGGCTCTGAAGGTTGTGAACAGTACAACCTACACCAACCATACACAGCAGCCTATGCTACAATCTTCAGGGAGGCTCTGTGCTTCAATTTTCATACTTGCAGAAATAAATTAACCGAAGAGTGGTATATGCAGGAATCTTATGAAATCCTACTTTTTTTCCCCACATGAACAAAGTTGATCATTTGTTATATAAATTCTGCACTCTTTATTATGGTACAAAGTAAATTTTTGTAATGAAGAAAAAAGTTCAGTAAAATCAAATTTGAATAAAAACCAGAAGTGAGAGCTATTGCAATTTTCCATTAAAAGAAAAAAATCCACTTTCTTAGAGTAGAGAAAAGAGGAAGGATTTACAGCATGAGGTTCTTGGCAACCACTACCTGAATCATTACTCTGCTCATTTTCTCCTCCTTTTCCAGCACAACCTCTTCCCCAGTCAGTTCAAAATGGTGACTGTCTATGGCTGACAAGTTGGAGTCAGCAGCAAAATTTCCCTGAAATGCATTTTTGTACATTTGCTGACAGAGACGGATCTAGTGAAATTCCTCCATCCCTTGACATTAAAGACTTGAAACATTGCTCACAGTTGAAAACACCCTTTACCCAATGAGAGTGTGTCAGGCACCTTAAGAACACAATTATGGTATAATTCATAAACCACCACGAGTAGGATCTATATTTAAATATTTATGATTTTCCAATGGGGCATAATGAAAAATGTCCTTGTCTTTTGTTCCTGAAGTTATATATATTGTTCCTGAATAATCCACACCTTTCATTTTGTAAGATGTTGTCTTAGAGATTTTTTTGGTTTGAGCATAGGAAAAACAACTGAAAATGATTACCATTGTAAGGCTTTCTGTTGAGATCTCAATAAGCTACGAGGCACAGTAGCTGCCCTCAGAGAGTCGTGTGGGACTGTTTCATTTTATTTAAGTGTAATGGGGGTAATTGTCTCTTACTAATTAGAAAATAGAACCCACAGGGATTTTTTTCAATGCTCTCAAAACACTGACATGGCTACTTGTTTGGTGTCTTTCTCTCTCCCTCTCTCTCTCTCTCTCTCATTTATATCACTGCCCTCCCATCTCCACCTGTAAAGAAGTCAGATAGAGCAGAAGAATGGAGTTCCTCTCTGTAAGATGAGCCAAGGAATCCTTTAACTGACTCTAATAGGTTAAACTGACTGAGACTGAAATACTAAAGAAGGTACAGGGCCCGAGGGAAGCAGTCAGGAGACCATTGGCAGCTTTCTTCTAGAAGAGAATTCAGTGAGTTAAAAAATCCCCGTGTTCCAACACCTCCCCAAATCCCAGTCTATGAAGCCTTTGGGGGATATTCTCGATATAAACCATAAAATCTGGGAACACTATGAAGAACACTCATTTCATCTTTGTACTGTTATGACAAAATAGGTACAATTATCCCTCTCCCCTTTTTAGATAAATAGTCTTCAGTAAGGAGACATCCCCAGCTAATAAGCATGTGAGCGGGGATTCAGACTTGAGTTGTCTCAAACGCAGTTTTCTGCTTCATCCTGGCTGTGTGTTAGAAAACAATGTTACACTGAGGAGAAAATGCAGATGCTGTCCTCCCTCAGATCCCCTCACTTAGAACCCTCAGTGTAGGAACACAGGCATTGGAAAGGGCTGTGGGTAATTCTCATGTGAAGCGAGAGTAAAGAAGCACTCCTTTATTTCTCTAGATGTTTTCACATAAAGTGTTATTAAACCAGATCCTCACTTGAGAAATTAATTTTTTGAACATAAAAATAGAATTTTGTATTTATCTGTTGAATTGTTAAATTTGACCTTTTTATTTTATTATTTTTTCTTGGTTGGTTTGGTTTGGTTGTTTTGTTTTTGAGACAGAATCTCGCTACATAGTCCAGGCTGGCCATGAACTCACAGTGATCCTCCTGCTTCAGCCTACCAAATGCTGGGATTACAGGTGTGTGCCACCACACCCAGTAGATTTAGCCTATTTTGATTTTCATGTTATTTTGAAATATTAATTTTGGCACATATAAATTTTGTTATTTTTTTTTTGGACAAAATATTGATTTAACTTACAAAGTTACTTTTGAAGATTTCCATTTCTGTGAAATAATGGGTTTTATGTCTTTTAGGATCACATAGATTTTGGGGAATTTAGTGTAAGCTATGAATTCTCTGTTGAGGAAGGGAAACAAATATGAACACACACATAATAAAATTTTGCATATAATATCAGGAGGTTTCTAAACCAACTGATAGATCTAAAATTCCGTGGACTCCCAGATTAAGAATCCAGTCCTAGCCCAGAATTTAGCTCAGTGGCACTGCGCCTGCCTCACAAGCGCAAGGTCCTGAGTTTGATCTCCAGTACCAAAAAAAAGAATCCACTCCTAGAGGACTTTTAGCTGTTCACTGCAAAATTTACTAAAAGTGTTTTTAATATATTGCTAACCGTTGTTAATTTCCCAATTAACTCTTTCAAACTTTGAAAATTAAAGCTATTCACTTTGTCATTATAAAAGTAATTTTTGGAGAAATAAATACTTCTGTGCTCTGTCATTGAAACTGTGATTTTTTAAAAAAAAAAAAAAACAACTTAATGGTGGTAAAACATTCCTATAAAATTTACCATCTTAACCATTTTAAAGTATAGTTTACTAGCATTAAATATACTCTTATTTTGTATAACAATCTCCAGAACTCTTTTCATCTTGCAAAACCAAAATTCTATTCCCATTGAATGACAACTACTCCCCCCCCGACACCCGCTATCTCCTGGCAACCACTGTTCTATTTTTTTGTCTGCATGAATCTGACCACTTTAGGCACCTTATATAATGCAGTCATACAATATTGGTGTTTTTGTGATTGGCTTATTTCACTTGGTACAATGTACTCACGTTTCATCCATGTGGCAGCATGCGTCAGAATTTCCTTTCATTTTAACCCCAAATAACATTATATTGTGTGTATATATATATATATATATATATATATATATATATACCACATTCTGTTTATCTATTCATCTGTTGATGGACACTTGGGTTGTTTTCACATTTGGTGATTATGTACAATGCTGCTACATGCATGAACACTGAGAGTGTAAACTTTTACAAACTTTCTCAAAGGAAATTTGGCAATGTCAATAAAATTACTACAGATTGGTGTTGATGAGACACAGAGACTATAAAAGCAAAGTTATTTTGTATAGAAAATCAATCAAAAAATGGTATATTAAATCAGGATTTAGAGGAATTTAGAGTTAGACTGGTATATTTCTCTATTACATGTGGAGAAATCAACATGAATTCAAGATTTTCAATAGAAATATCTTTTCTAGCTCTAGTCTAGCAGTGCCATCATCCTGTGTACAAAGGAAATAAAATGGAAGATCCAATTTGGAACTCCAGTGTATGTCTAGATTTTGGTCTTGATTTCTAGTAGACTTTTAAGAAGTAACTAATGCCATGTCCTATGTTAGGAAGAAAAAATAGGCTTAAAACATCTTAATATTTCCAAAAAGCAAGCATGTTTTTAAAATATCAGAGTTCTGGCCAGGATTGGTAGTATTTGCCTGTAATCTCAGCACTCTGGAGGCTGAGGCAGGTGAATCACTGAGTTTGAGGCCAACCTGGACTACATCGTGAGTTCAAGGCCAGCCTGAACTACATAGTGAGACTCTGTCTCAAAAAAAGAAAAAACAAAACAAAAAACAAAGTCAGGGTAGTGTTGACAAGACCACGGAGCCAATATAAAGGCAGGCTAAAGCAGGTAAAGTGGCACATACCTACGGCCTCATCACTCTGGAGGGCTAAGGCAGGAGGATTGCAGATTGGAGCCCAGCCTGAGCAATGCAGTGACTTAGTGAGACTGTCTCAAAGTAAAAGATTTTAAAAAGGGCTGGAGATGTAGTTCACTGTGGAAGCCCAGAGTTTAATCCCTAGTATAGAAAAAAAACAATTAAAGGGGGACATGGTGAACTTGTTTTATTTAAGCATCAAAAAAGTTATATATATGAATATATATGGCTAATTGAAGTGAGTTGTGTCTATAAAATCCATGAACCTATAATAATACTCAAAAATTAAAAATACACTGTAGAGTTAAAAAAAATTGTGGTGGTTTGTAAGGGTGAATGCAACAGAATATGCTTTTTTTAAAATGAATTTTTAATAAATAGGGGAATTTTGACATTCATAAGTGTCTATGTATCTTCTACTAAACATATTTATTGATTCTAAAGCAAATTTTCTTTTCTTCTTTACATTTTTACATCTCTGAAATTGAGGTAAAACTTTTAAATGTGGTCCACAAAAAGTTGAATGTTTGACCTTTGATAAAAGCTGTTCATAATCTCTTTATTTAAGTTCAGTGCTGTGTACTGTTTGTATTTTACAGGTCAAGTTTAACCACCATTTGAAATATCTAAAGTTTCCTCTGTAATTTTGGTACTGAAATGAGATATTGTATGCATAGAAAAGCAACAAAACAGACTGGAGGAATGTGTGCTTGCGATTACTGAAGCAAATCTTCATTTTCAGAGGAATGTCAACATATTTCTTCCAGAGGAGCAACTGGATGCTTAGGGGACCTGAGAAAGGAAAATACTGACGAGTACTTGGAGCTACTTTATATTTTGTTACTGAGATACATGTACAAAGATTCTCATTACACAAGAACTACAATTGGAGGCAGAAAAATTGCCAAATCCCTCATAATAGGTAAAAAAAAATTTCAGAACAGTGAGGGACTGGTGTAACTGATTCCTAAGTCACATGAGACTATTATTAAGGCATTATGTCAAAGTTTAATTCATTTTTTCTCTTTTTAGAGATTATTAACATAAAAAAGCAGTGGATAATCTTAGCCAAAAGGCCAAGAGGCGATAACAGTGGATAATCAATAGTATCTTATATTTGACAAAAATATGGCATGAATTTTCCTCTATTTGGTTAAGAAGGGAAAAGGAAAGACATAGAACTATAATGAAAAAAAAATAGGAACTCTACCAAGGATAGGGAGAATGTTGGAGGCAGTGGAAAATGATGGCTTAGCCAAATGTTCTCAAGAGGGTGACCGGCAGTATAATCTCTGTCCCTTGCCTCCACAGAGATGAAACTTTTTAAGGATTTATTACATTTAGGGCCTAGTAAGATTTATGTAAGTTCCAGTAGTGCTTGAAGACAAGGACAATATCTAATGGGGACATGATACTGGTCTATGTAATGCTAAACTTGCAAACTGAAAAAGATATATTATTTCAGGAAAAGAGATCATCTTGCCAGAAACTAAAATCTATGTGAAATAATGGACATGAAAAGTCCTGTATTTCACCAAAGAAGATGTACATATGGTAAATAAGCATATGAAGAGATCTTCAACATGTCATTAGGGAATTACAAATTAAAAGAGGATACTACTACATACCATTAGAATGGCCCAAATCCAAACCATTGATGACACCAAATGTTGATGAAGATGTGGAGCAACAGGAATTCTCATTCACTGATGGTGGAATACAAAACAGTGGAGACAATTTGAACGATAATTTGAAGCCAGGCTTGGTGGTACATGCTGTAATTCCCAGTTCCTCAGGAGGCTGAGGCAGGAGAATAACAAGTTTGAGCCCAACCTGGGCACTTAGTAACTTAGTGAGATGCCAATCTCAAATTTTAAAAAATGGATAAATCAAGAGGTTTGGAGATGTAGTTCAGTGTAAAGACCCTGCTCTCAATGCCCAGTACTACCCTCTCAATATACATATATGGTTTGGCAGTTTCTTAGAAAATTAAACATACTCTTACCATATGATCTCACAGTTGCATTCTTTGGTATTTATCCAAATGAACTGAAAACTTATGTTCATACAAAAATCTGCATAGGGATATTTATAGCAGGCTTATTCATAATTGTCAAAACTTGGAAGCAGCCAATTATCCTTCAATAGGCAAATGCATAGGCTATGGTACATGTGGACAAAAGAATATTACTCAAGTCATGAAAAAAATCTGGAGGAGGGCTGGGGATTTAGCTCAGAGGTTCCGGTGCCTGCCTCAGAAGTGCAAGGTCCTGAGTTCAATCCCTGGTACCCCCCAAAAAAAAATCTGGAGGAAACTTAAAATACATATTACTACACTACAGGAAAGAAGACAAACTAAAAAGAGTACATAATGGATGATTCTGGCTGTATGACATTTTGGAAAAGGCAAAACTATGGAGACAGTAAAAAAATTAGGCAGAAAGGAGGAACAAATAGGTGAACATAGTGGATTTTTGTAAGGGGGCAGAGAAAAAACACTCTGTATGATACTATAATGATCAAGATGTCATATATTTGTCTACACCCATCAAATCTACAACAGCACAAGTGGTCCATCATGTAAACTGTGAACTTTGAGGAGAACATGATGTGTCAGTGTAGGGTCATCAGCAATAGCTGATGTGTCACTCTGGCAGCAGAGTTGCCAGTGGGAGAGGTTGTGCATATTTTGGGGTGGGAAGATGTGGCAACTTTCTGTCATTTCTTTTCGGTGTTTTTGTGAACCCAAAAGTGCTCTAAAAAAGAAAGTTTGTTTTAAAAGGGGGTGGAGTGGGGAGGTAGGAACAGGTAAATGGGATGATGGATGATTTAGGTTTGAATTACCTCCAAAGATATAAGTATGACTCAACTAAATTGGTAACTGAGGCTCTCTAATATAATAAGAGGCTGCATTTTATTTATTTGGGGGGAGGGCTTGAGACAGGGTCTTGCTATGTAGTTCAAGCTGGCCTCAGACTCACTATGTAGCCCAGGCTACCATGGAACTTAAGGCGATCCTCCTGCTTCAGCCTCCTGAGTGCTGAGATTGGAAGTGTGTGCCATAAAGTCAAGCTACTTTCTTTTTTGACTAGTCTTTCCATGCTGTCTAGGCTGGCCACAAACCCTTGGTTCAAGGGCTCCTTCTTGTGCAGCTTCCTGAGTTAGCTGGTACTATATATAGGAGCTTTTTTTTAAGCTTTTGGCACTGGTAAAATTGCTGTAATCTTGGGAAAGAACAAAAAATTAACAATATTATTGAAACTTAAGAAGGTATAAGAACAAGTTTTTTTTTTCATGAATTGAACTTGTGGTATTGCTATTTTTATTTTTATTTTTTGGTACCAGGGATCAAACTCAGGACCTTGTGCTTGTGAGGCAGGTGGAGACACCACTGAGCTAAATCCCTGGCCCCTCTGCTATTTTTAAATGGTATAAGTTTTATTATTACTGCTGTTTGAGGCATTTGGATTATTCTAAATAGTGTTTTGTATTAAATTTTAAGTCATTGAAGGTATTTTAATTAAGTTTAGAATCAATGCTTAAATGCTAACAGAAAATGATTTTCTGAGTTTTGTTTATTAGCTATTTAAACATAGAGAATTAATTACATGACAGGAGTTGGGAGTGTTCATCTCTATGCCCCAAATCCTCCAAGAATCCCTATAGCAGTACAGATCAAAAGCTCTAAAACTTCTATAGCATATACTTATAGAACAAAATAATCAATTTTGAGAAGTGATTTTTAAGGAAATAACTAAAAATATGAGAAAGTAGGCATAGGGGTACATGCCTGTAATCCCAGTTCCCAGGAGGCTGAGGAGAGAGGATGGCAAATTTGAGGCCAGCTTGGGCTACATAGCTCAAGGCTGGCCTGGACTACAGAGAGATCCTGTTTCAGTAAAATAAAACAAAACAAAGGAAAAAAAGAAAAGGGAAGTTGTAGCTACAAAGCCATTAAGTGTGGCAAAAGTTAAGACAATTTATGTGTTGGAAAATAAAGCATTTGATATTGACACATACCTCCTTCTCTTGGGGAAGTTGGGAATGGGTGGTCACTGTTCCCTTCAGGTGGGACAGACTGCAAGATGACCCCATCCCCACACAGGGTAACTTGGCAGTGTCTATCAAAATGACAAATGCACTTTGATTTAGCAATCCCTTTCCTAGGAATTTATCTTAGCAATACACCTGTACTTGTAGGAAATGAAAATGTGTGAGTTTATTCTTTGCCCCTGTATTTTTAATAGAAAAAGATTAGAGACAACCTTAGAAGACACTGGTTAAATAAACTATGGTACAGCCACACAATTGTATATTTTATGGTCATAGGAGAGAATGGGAAAGCTCTTACTGTATTGATAATGCAGAAACTCCAGAAATACGGTTTTTTTAAAATAAAGTGCAGAGCAGTATAAATAGCATGTTCCTTTTTTTGTGTAAGAGAGTGTGGAAATAAGAATGCATATTTGCATTTGCTTTTATTTGCATAAGAAAACACTTGAAGGACTCATAAGAAACTAATAAAAGAGATTACTTATGAGGAAGAGAGCAGGACTGCAGTGGGACTTCTTAGCATTTGCCTTTTTATACCATATTAATTTTTGAAACATACAATGTTTTTCTTACTAAAAATTAAATTAAAATAGAACTGTTAAATTATTATGTATCTGTACAATAGAATACTACATGGTGATTAAAATTAATGTTGCAGGTGTTTAAATACATAGAAAAATCTCTAAAAGACATAATAGGTAAGAAAATTAGGTTATAGGAAGGAAGGAAGGTAGAGTCCTATAATTTGAGGAATTATCTTTATTTCTCTAGTCTAGTTTCCTTAAAGAATAATTCAATCAAAAGCCCCCTTGTAAATCTATTGTAGTCCTAACCTCCAGTATCTCATCATGTGACTATACTTGGAAATATGGTTTTTAAAAAGGGAACAAGTTAAAATGAGGTCATTTAGTGGGTCCTGATCCAATATGATGAGTCCTTATAAGAAGAGGAAATTTGGGTCAGACGCCCAGCAGCCAAAATGGGAAAGCAGGATGCTTCACAGAAAGTAGTGCCTGCTGCAGGAGATAAACTTGTAGTGGTTGACTTCTCAGCCAGACATGGTGCAGACCTTGCAAAATGATCAAGCCTTTCTCTCATTCCTGCCCGAAAAATATTGTAATGCGTTGTTCCTTGAAGTACGTGTGGATGACTGCCAGGATGTTGCTGAGAATGTGAAGTCTGATGTATGCCAACCTTCCAGTTTTCCAAACAAGGTCAAAAGCTGGGCATTTTCTGGAGCTAATAAGGAAAAATTCGAAGCCACCATTAATGAATTAGCCTAACCATGTTTTCTGAAAAATATAACCAGCCATCAGCTGTTTAAAATTTGTAAAGTTTTTCTTATTTCAATAAGCATGAGTATGGAAACAATATACTAAACCACTATCTGATTACAAGTGATGATAAAATATTAATATTAGCCTTCTTTTTTTAAAAAAAAAAAGGAGCAAATTTGAACACAGAGATGTACAAAAGGAAGACCAGGTGCAGACACAGGGAGAAGATGGTGTTTACAAGCCACAGAGAGATAACTCAGGAAAAAACCAATCCAGAAGTACCTTGGATCTTGGACTTCAAGCCTCTAGAACTGTGAGAACATAAGTTTTTGTTACTAAGCCACCCAGAATGCTGTACTTTGTTACAGCAGCCCCAGCAAACTAAATAGCATTATTGACACACATTCTCAAAATACCCAAGAGCTCGCACCCATCAGTAATACATGGGAATGGCTGTTTTACACCTTTTGCTAGCTAATTAGGTAAGTCAAAATAGGGTATCACATTTTCATTTGCACTTATTTACATTTTCCTTATACTGCATTGAGAAGCTGGAATGCCATTATGCTACCATGATTAGTGAACCAAATGATTATTCTTGGAATAGTTGTGACTGAAGTTGGAAAGTAGTGACTGAAGTGTGCATTACAGACTTCATTCCAGCCCCAGAAGGAGGGACAAGGTCACAAAGCCTCCCCCGGCCCATGGCCAATATTACTCCTTTTCCGAATAACAACCCTGGGTGGGGCTGCTCCCCCACCACTCCAACTCTCCCTGCCTGCCTCTAGGCCCCACGCTCCCTGCTCTGTTTCCAGATTTTCCAGCTCTCCCTGAGACTATACCTAGGCCTGTATTTGGGAAAGGCAAGAATTTCAAACCTAGAAACAATCCCAAAATCTCCATAGTTGTACATCCTGTGGGCTGAGCATGACAGTAAAGAAAAACAATTCCCTGGGGCAGAAAACAAAGCCAAACACCCAGCCTTAAGGTCCAGAGATACTTTGGGCTCTGAAATGTCTTTATATCTGAACCATCTACAGACTAAACTGGGATGACTTGCTGACTAATTAGGGCAAGGTGAATTCACTGAGAAAGCCATGCACTGCGAAGAGGGAGGCAAAGAAAGACTAAGAGCAAAAAGACTTCTCTGACAGCAGCAGGAGAAAGGAGGCTGCATTTGAAGCTGAATCCGAATACCCATACCTGGGAGGCTGGGAGAGAGATTCCTCAGCAGGTACGGACAGCACAGTGGCTGTACCAGGGACAGTAGTGGTAAGCTGCCAGCCCAGAAGGCACTCCTCACATGCCTACATTATCTCCTGTGATCACTGTGGGGAGGGCAGCCTTTTGGCACATGACAACCTTCAGGCTGATTTCTCTACTTCTTGCCCCATGTTACATTCTTAAAGATGAAAAAGCACTCTAAAGACAGCTCAACAATCCAGAGAACTCAAGTCCTATAAGGTCGTCAGTGCCTGTGACACAGTTTACATCGTTGTAGTCTTTTATGCCAAAAAAAAGGGCCAAAAATATTATGCAAGCATTTTATTACTCTACTTTTACTGGCTCACTTTATAGAACAGGTTTTGGGTGTAAGAAGCTTTTGGTTTTCACCAAGAGTTTTTCAAACAGTTTGTCATGGTAAATTCACTTCCTCTTTCTTTTCTTGCTTATTAAGCTCATCTAAAGTTGGCATAGTGTGGTTCCCCCATAGTTTAATACACCAGGAAATATAGAAAGGGACCTCACTGATGTGCACACCATTTAATTTTTCAACTGACCACCCTCAGTCTGGAATTTTACATCATGAATCCAATATAAGAAAAATATGGCTCCCAACCTGTTAGATATGAAAGGTGCTGAGTTTGTGGTCTCACAACATCAAGAATGAAGTTGTGGGGCCTGAGTTCGATCCCCGGTACCCCCCCAAAAACCCCAAAACAATGAAGTTGTGAACCAAAGGAAGGAGAGTTTTATTGGAAATAAGGGGAAGAAGAACAGCTCCTGGATTTCCAGAAGGGGACCAAATCGGCGGCCACCAACGCTGTTCATCAGGGGTAACTTACACAGCAAAATCACAATGTACCCACAATGGGTACAATGTGGATCAAACTACAACCAACCTATAGGATTACAAGTATAGATACAATCTAATACAGTATAATTATACAATCATAATTATACAAGTATAATTATACAATCTAATATAGATCCTATAGGGAAGCAGGTCATGTAGCAAGGCTATATGGAAAGATCAAAGGAATTCTTGGAAAGAGAGAAGATTATGGGTCCAGATGTTCTGCTCACCCACCTACGTAACTAAAGGCCACCTGGTCCCATAAG
>NW_004624787.1:8693155-8727081 GCF_000247695.1 Heterocephalus glaber
ACAAGTATAATTATACAATCTAATATAGATCCTATAGGGAAGCAGGTCATGTAGCAAGGCTATATGGAAAGATCAAAGGAATTCTTGGAAAGAGATTATGGGTCCAGATGTTCTGCTCACCCACCTATGTAACTAAAGCCCATCTGGGCCCACAAGACCAAGGGGTGCTAATTACAGTATAATTTCAAGTTGCTGTTTATCTTGTAGGCCTGGCTATTGCAACTCCATCCTGAGGCCTAACTCTAGAGGCCAATTTGCCTCTAGCCACAATTCTGATATCTCTATTTTTTTGTACTGACTTCCTTGAGGGCCCAATCCTTCTTTGACTGTCCATTAATTTCTATCTAACTTAGTTGCCTATAATAAATCCATCCACTGATGTCTGAGGTCCATGGATGCTTTCCTTCCTTTCCTCAAAAATTCAAGCTTACCAGGCTTTGCCAGTTTGGAACTTCACACGTCAGTCAGCATCTGCAGCACACAACCTGCCCTCTCCAGCAGCTGGGTTTTATCACAGAGAAACATTCCCTGCTCCCCACCCCCAAGACCTGGTCTCCCTCAGGTTGTCTTTCTGACACTTGAAGCTAACACCCCCAAATTTCCCAACATCTCTAAATATTATCTTTATATCTAATAATAAGTCCCTGACATTAGATTTCATCGTATCTTTCTGGACTGGGTAAATAAGCAGCTCCCCAAAGCAAATAAGAACCATCTTATTATACTTCCTGTACCAGCATCAGTGCCGTGTGAGGGAGAAGGATTCCAAACCAGCAGATAGAACATTTCAATTTCAGCTTCAGCTCCTTTTAAAACTGGTTGTGTGACCTTGGAAAAGCAATTTAAGTCCTCGCTACCTTTAGCATGTAGTTTCCTAACTGTAAGAAATATTATAAGTCCACTCTGTCCTCATCATTTTTATCATCAGAGAACATTTATCAAATGTCTACCTGGTGATGGCAGCTTGCAAACCTAGGCAGGCAGCTGTGGCCTCTATTCATCAGGGTCCTAAAGCAGGACATTTCAGCCTTCTAAGATTAGGCACAGTTTTGCTGATGTGTGGGAAACACGAGGAAAAAATACAGAAAGAAAAGCTTTCTGAAGGGGAAAAAGGTATATTTGTTTAATAGTTTAAAAAAATTATCCTTTATTCTATGCTTTTTCAGCGTAAAAAATGCCATTTTTTAATAATATGGCCACAGCAGATATTACTTCATAAAATTATCTTGTCCACCAATACATTTTTTTGCTCTTTTTAAGAACACATTTTCTTCTCTGTCTCCAAAAGATTTGCTACGAGGTGAATTCTAGTCTAGATTCCATTCGACTACAGGGCTCTGTCTTGGGAAGGGGCTTGGATCCCACCTCCAGAGTCCACCATCTTCTCCCCAGCTCTAAGGTGAGTAGTGTTAGAAAATTCTGAGCTGGTGGTTTTTGGACAAGGTAGGGCCTAGTATTTGCCCTGCTTGTTAGTGTTCCTGTGGCTTGGGAAAGTCAGTCAACCTCTCTGTACTTTAGCTTCCTCACCTGTAGAATAGATCTAGACAGGGTCACTAATTGTCCACCCTTTCTGCTAATGGGACACCTGAGAATGATACGTGCACAGCCCTCTGAACCGCACTCCGCAGGCACTGGCCGTGTATGACTTCACCCCTGTCGCTCACCCTTGGCAGCGTGCATCTGAAATTCAAGTGACTAAATTGAAGCTCTGTTAATAGTGGTTCTCAAACTGGAGGGGACGTCAGAATGCCTGGAAGATTTATCAATCCTGAGTTGCCAGGCTCCACCTACACTTTCTGATTCAGTAAGTCTGGAGTAGGGCTTGAAATTTTGCATTTAAATTGCCAGGTGATGCTGAACCATACTTTGAGAACCATTGTATGATAAGGACTTTGAATCCACTGGAATTTAGTAATCAACCAATCTGCCAACCACAAACTCCACTATTATTTGTAACAAATTACTTTCTATACTTTGATTCAGCTGCTGAATTAGTAACCTCTCCAAGGCCTTCCAGCTAAAAAATCCTGAGTTTAAATAAAGAAAGACAATGGGTCTTGATTCAACAATTCAACTCCCTCTGCAATCAGATCTTCTTTCAACTCTTTCAATATCCCCTCCACCCCAGCTTCCACTCCACCCACCTAAAGACTAACACTCAGCTTCATAGGAAACAAGAATGGCACGCTATGTTCAGTATAAATGCAGGAGTGCACTTCTCTGAGTCTTGGCAGTTGGAATGAGAATCTTTTATTCTCCTCAGGGATATCTCTAAGAGGACCAAATCTACATGGTGGTTCTTCTCTGGCTCTTTCCAGGCCGACCAAATTTGTTTATTTGACTCCATATCAGGGATTGAGCCCAGGCCATCACATGTGCTAGGCAAGCACTCTGCTACTGAGCTGTATCCCCAGACCCTTTTAAAATTTTATTTTGAGACAAGGTCTTGCTCCCAAATAGCTGGAATGTGTCACAGTGTCCTGCTGCACTTTTAAGAATGTCCAACACACCTGGATGTGGCAGTACTGTATGTGTATATTTCCAGCTCATTGGGAGGCTGAAACAGGACTATCTCAAGTTCAAGGACAACCTGGGCAACATGGCAAGACTCTATCTCAAACACAAATAAACAAACAAAAACAGAATGTCCAAAACAGCCATGGCCATGTATTGTTCTTATGCTGATAGAACCAACAGGTCATTTTAAGTTGCAATCCAAAAGAAACCAAAGAACATTTAAATGATATATACAGGCTTTCCTAACAGCAATGTATTTTCTGTGAAAGCATTTCAACTGACTGCTCTTCACAGACTGTCCAAAAGAAAGAGGAAATACTTCTCGGGGGAATTCAGAAATCTATTGGTTTTCCAGTCTATCAGAGACTAAGAAAGGCAATTCAGCAGCATATGCAGTGAGAAGAGCACTGGGAGTTGCTCCCTCTCTTCTGAGGTCTAGCTGCTCTAAGACGTGGACTCTGACAGGTGTGGCCATGTAATGGAACAATATAGTCCTGTTTTTCCCTTTTATAGCACTGGTGATTGAATCCAGGGCCTTTGCCTTAAGCCGCATTCCTAGCCCTTTAGAAAAATTCCTTTTTTTTTGAGACAGGGTCTCACTAAGTTACCCAGGCTGGCTGAACCTCTTGTCTCAGTCCCCTGTCTTGTGAAACTTCTGTCTTATGAACTTGTGAACTTCCCGTCTCAGCCTTCCAGAGTTCTGAGATTAGAGACATGCACTACCATGCCTGGTTTGTATTTCTTCTATCACCAGATCTGTCTAATGGCAACTGATTACAAAATCAACTCATGGGAGCAGTATTATTCAGGTATTCAGGGTTTTCTAGAGCTATGTTAGGATTAGGGTATGTACACAGTGTAACTGAAAAATATGGTGAACATTAAACCTATATTTTAAATTTATTACCGTAAAAGACATATTGCCATTGATCCCCTTTAAAATACTTCTCCTCACTTCAGACACACTTATCTCACCATTCTTGCCACTTTCTGAGGCAGTTTTGCAGTTCCTCTTTCTTGAATGTCTGCCTTCATGTCCTAAATCAATTCAAAACATTTACTTTTCATGGTCATTTTGACTTTAGGGAAGAGCCAAAGTCTCATTGGGCAAGATGTGGTAAATAAGGTGGATGAGGACACACCATAAAGTTTTCATGAGCCTGCCTTTCCATTGATGACACTTGGCAGCAGCATTCACTGATTATTGACCATGCTTCATAAAAAGACTCCCAATACAAGACTTTCAAAACTGCTTCAGATAGTGACACGAATGGGTTAAATACGTGACAATGGGTTAAGTACATTTGCAGCGAGGGGGAATTTGTTGTTGTTGTTGTTCTTCAGGGGATTAATGGCAATGTGTCTTTTACTGTAATAATTTTTAAAATTTAAGCATTCACAGTGTATTTTGATCATCCCTCATATATATGTGTATGAAAGGGGACTTCTTGGGGGAAATTATGTGACCACGGTGGCTGAAGAGTTCCATGGCAAGCTGTCTGCAGCCTGGAGATCCCAGGATGCTGGTCGCAGGCTCAGTCCAAGTCGGAAGCCTTCAGAATCAGGGAAGCCAATGGCATAACTCTCAGTTGGAGGCCAAAACCTGAATACCTGGGTAGGGGCATCTGGTTTTAGTGCTGCATCCAAAGACCAGCAAGCCTAGAGTTCTGATGTCCAAGACTGGAAACCAATGTGTTCCAGTTCTGGGGTGGGAGAGTGGGGAAGGGTGAGCTTCAATTTGCTTTTTGTATTTAAAGTGATCTCCCCTTGCCCACAGGTGACTGGATGGTGTTCAGCCACACTGAGGGTGGGCCTTCTCCATTTAGTGCACTTAGACTTTCAAATGCCCTCACAGGTGCACCCAAAGTAGTACTTTTCCAGGTTCTAAGTATTCCTTAATCCAATGGAGTTGGCACATAAAATAAACCATCACAGCCACTGTTTTTTAATAAAATTAGCTAACATATCAAAATTCTATGTGCCAGGTATTGGTCTAAGAATTTCCCAGGTATTAATTCATTTAATCCTTGTAACAGTCCCATAAGTACTATTACTATGTCCATTTTATAGACAAGGAAACTGAAACCCAAAGAATTACTTACCCAAAGTCACATTAGTTAATGAGAGGTAAAGATAAACTTCAAATCAGTCCTGATCACAGAATTGCACACTATTATGTCATGAAATAAAACAAAATAAAAAGATTTCCAAAAAAAAACTTTAAAAAAAGATTTCCATCATGAACAATGATAGAGAACAAGAAAACCCTAGATTAATTAAATTCAAAATTCAAATGTTTTATGAACCATTTGACAATTAGAACCTGTTATGAGTCAAATTGTGCCCCACCATCACCACCACTGCTGCATAAAAGATAAGTTAAAGTCCTAGTCCCTAGTACCTCAGAATGTCAACTTATTTCAAAATTGGGTCATTGAAGGACCAGGGATTTAGCTCAGTGGTGCAGATGCCTGCCTTACAAGCACAAGGTCCTGAGTTTGGTCCCCGGTACCCCCCCTGCAAAAAAATTGGGTCATTGAAGATGTAATTAATTAATTAATTAATATGATTTCGTACTGGCTACTGTGGTCCCTAATTCAGTGTGACTGGTAATTGGATAAGATGGCCACATGAAGACAAAGACACAGAGGGAGAAAGCCATGTGATCATAAAGGCAGAGATTAGAGCTATGGCGCTGTAAGGAAAGGAACATCAAAGGTCCCCAGGAATCATCAAAAGCTGGAAGCAGCAAGGAAGAATTTCTCTAAAAGATTCAGAGGGATAGTGGCCCTCTTTGATTTCAGACTTCTAGCCTCCAGACTGTGAGGCTGTCAGTTTCTGTTGTTTTAAGCCACAAGTATGGGAACTTTATTTTGGCAAACTTCTAAAAAACTGATACATTCCTTCCCCATATCTCTTACTTTGCCCTCCTAATTTCCAATGGCAGTGCGAGAACAGGAGGCCCACTTGGTAGAAGTAGACAGAAACTTGCTTGTTCATGCAGAAGCTGGCATGATTGCCCATACATTCTAGATGCTTAATAAATGTTAATCAACTGAATAAATTCCTCCAACATTTCCTAAGGGACTGCTCTTTACCAGGATTACATGAAAATGGGACAAGCAGACTTTTTTTTCTTTCATTAAGTTTATTGGTACATTTTAAGTAAACAATACAGTTACATTCATTATTGAGAACTTGTACCTTTACATGATGTATCTTGGTTCTTATTTTTTCCCCTTCCCCTGCCCTCCTTTCATCCCCTCCACCCTTCCCTATTTACAGAGACTTTGTTTCCATTTTTTCCTTTTCTCGTATTTTTTCCTTTCCCTTCTTTCTTTACCCTACCCCTCCCACTTCCCCTACCCCTTTAGACCTTTTCTTTCTATTTCACATTATCAATTATACATTTTGATCCTTATTTACACTTTTAGTTTCCCACACCAGAGAAACTATTTGATATTCACACGTGTGTCCTATTTATTTCACTTAAGAGTATGGCCTCAATGTGCATCCATTTAACTATAAATGTCTCTAGTTTCTCGTTCTTTATGCCTGAGTAGTACTCCATTTTATTTAAAAAAACACATCTTTATCCAGTCTCCAGTTGATGGCCAATTGGGCTGCTTCCAAGCTTTAGCTATTACAAACTGTGCCACTATAAACATGGATGCACATATATCAGTGTGGTATGATTCTTTTAATTCTTTTGGAAATATACCCAGCAGGGGAATAGCTGGGTCAAATGGGACCTCTAGTCCTAGTTCTCTGAGGTATCTCCATACTGATTTCCACAGTGGTTGCACCAGTCTGCACTCCCGCCAACAAAGCAGAAGGGTTCCTTTCTCCCCACAACCCCGCCAACATTTGTTATTGGTTTATTTCTTGATGGGACAAGCAGACTTTAAAATCAAGATACACAGGGGCAACCCACTTTCCGGTCTCCCTTCTGTCTCTCTTGGGCAGAAGCTTTCTCTCTCCCAATAAATTTTTCCTACTCTTAAAAAAAAAATCAAGATACACAGTAAAAAATTCCCTTCTCAAATCCATAGATGACTGGATAAATATTAGCTACTGAAGTTTTTTTCTAGCATCCCTAACATAAGGAAAAATGGCTGTTCTAAGAATTGCCTTTTGGGCTTGTTTCACTCACCTATTTGTGAATATTATTTCCATTTTCTTTTTTCCATTTTCCATTTTCTTGGAAGTGCTAAAAAATGGAGAAAGGTATGAAATGTACAGCAGGAAGGAGAAGCACAATCCCAAAATGTGATCAAAAGGCCTTGGATAATTGAGAGGGGAAGTACTTTGAACACAGGTATCCATGTGAGAGAAAATGGAGTACTTTAAGCACATTGATATCTAATGAAGACTTATAAAAGCACTTCAAAACGGTTGGCCCAATGTCAAAGAATGAAATGATTATTCTGCATATAAATTCAATAAACATGTTGAAACCAAAGAGCAAACAAAGAAAAAAATATAATATAGTCTCATTTTAATACAATGAGAAAAACTCCTGTATATGGATGTGAGTATAAAACTATGTTCATTTATATATATTTAAGATTTCCATCCTTGGAGAATGAGGTGGAAAGATGCTGTGTTGTCCTCTGGCAATAGCAGTAGAAGAAAATGACATAAACCTAGTGTATTAAAACAACAGGTAGTAGTTAAATTCATAGACACAGAAAGTGGAATGGGTGGTTCCCAGGGGCTAGAAACAGAGGGAAATAAGGAGTTGTTTAATGGGCTGTGGTGATGGCTTCTTCCAGGTTGCAGATCTCTCATGGTATCCTCAGACATTTTAGTTAAGAGAGCTGCCTGGGCTTTCTTTTATAAGGGCACTAATCCTAATCTTGAAGATTCCACCCTCATGACATAATTACCTCCAAAGGCCCCACTTCCCGACACTATCACTTTGAGGGTTAGGATTTGTACATGTGAATTTTGGGAAGAGACAAACATCCTGCCTATTGTGCTTTCTTATGAGGCCTGATTGTGGTTAGGGCACATGTGGGTAATCCAGGATCATATTCCTGTGTCAACATCCTTGGTTTAATTATACTTGCAAAGATCCATTTTCGTTTTTCTGCAACACTACAGGTTCCAGGAATTAGGACTGGCTGTCTCTGGGTGCCAATCTTCAGTGTACCACAGATGGGTACCATACCATTAACATGGAGAGGGGTGATGTGGTAGCCAGCTTGCAAGACTGGTCCCAGAGACTCACCTCTCCCTATTCATGCCTTTACGTAGTTGACTCCCAAAAGTAAGGGCTGGCTGTGTAACTAACACAATAGGGCAGAAGTGACAGTGTGTGCTTTCCAGGTTGTCATACAGGACATTGTGGTTTCTGCCTTGCTGCTCTGAGGAAAATTAGGCATGATGTGAGGACACTCAAGCAGCCCCACCAAGAAGCCCTTGTAGGGAAGCACCAAGCACTCCCACCAACAACCAGTACCAATTGCTAGTTGGGTAACTGTGGCTCCTTGGAAGTAGATCTTGGAGCCCCAGCAAGCCTTTAAATAACCATGAATTCAGAACTTCCTGAGTAGCAGCCAAGACTCTCCTGTCCTACAAAACTGTGCAGATGATGTTTATTGTTATTTTAAGCCATTGAGTTGGGAGGATAATTTGTAAAAGAGTGATGTAGGAGAAAAAGAAACCAAGCTCCTTCCCATTAAAAACCAAAAAGTAAACAAAAGCCAAAACACTAAAAAACAACCCCTCTATATTTTAAAAATCCTTTATCCTACCCATGGATCTAATTTTTAAAAATCTAGATCTAGATCTACATTTAATTTTTTCACAAAATAAAATTGAGGCTTTTATGATAATAATTTCTGAGAGTAGGACATGGATTGGAATGGCACACAGTATTCCACATTGCAGGGAGCAGAGAGAGAGTCTATGGTTTTGTTGTAGTTACCCTGCCTTTCCTTATACTGAGGAGTATGATTAATATCTGTTATTACTGATTCCCAGTATCCATTCTCCTTTCTTCTAGTATAAGTGGCTCACTTTTCCTGTAAGCAACTACCCTGAATAGTATAAGACAGTATAAGAAACAAGAGAATGGAAAAGAGCTAAATTTGAGGTAGAATTGGTTGAAAGAAATGGTAAAGCCCTTGGATGCTTTGCTTACGACTTCAACAATCCATGTGAACCAAACATTAAAAGAAGTAACTGTGTGTCGTGATGCCACCTTGGCCCTCACTTGAACTTCAAGAACTTGGAGGAAAGAGGATGATGCATTGTTATACAAGCTGGAAAGAAGGAAGGAAGGAAGGAAAGAAAGAAAAAAGAAAAAAATCCAAAAGGTTCCATTGCATAACAATTAAGCACAAATTAATTTAAAGCATTCTAGAACATGTCCAATTCTTTTGTCCTCTAGTCTTCCATTCCTACTTGGATCTGTGACAAAGTATTACTTAACCTGGGCTTCTATGCAAGATACTATACACTGTGGGGCATATATAAGAGACATTTATGTTCTCATAGTTCTGGGGGTGGCATTCCAAGATCAAAGTGTTACCAGAATTGGTTTTGGTTGAGACTTTTCTTCCCGATTTGCAGACAGCCATTTTCTCTTTGGGTCCCAACATGGCCTTTGCTCTGTGCACATGAAAAGAGACAGACAGATTCTAGGTGTCTCTTTCTTTTTATAAGTACCTAGTCCTTTCAGTTCAGGCACCACCTTCATTTAAGTTCAATTACCTCCTTAAAAGCCCTGTCTTCAAATATTGTCACATTGAGGGAACATAATTCAGTTTATAACAGATGTTTGTTGCTCACCAAATATCCATGTGCTATCTGTCATTTTCTAAGTCCCTCATAGCCAGTCAGGGTCATATGACTAGTTCTGGGCAATTGTCTGTTTGGAAGAGATACATGTGTCTCTTCTGAATGAAACTTTTAAAAGCTGGTGTGTGATCCTTCAGTTCTTTCACTTTTTCTCTTGATAACCGAGAAGCTATGTATTCAAGGTAATTCAGCTATAAATAATATGATACAGCCTTCATTAGCTGAGATACCTGAATGGCTATTTTGGAACACAACCCCAGTTAATTTACACTGGAAATGTATCACAAATTAGAAATAAATTTTGTGGTGTTAAAACTTTGAGATTTCAGGGTAAATACATAAGTAAGCAAAACCTACTACTTCCCAAGTAAATACTAAGCCTTATCCTTCAATAATAGTGAACTACTAACTAAATGAAAAGATACTTCACATTAGTGGCTCTAAAGTCTTTACATCATCAAATGGCAACAGTCCTCCAGCTGATCTACAGATCTCTATTAAAATTCCAGCTTTTGGACGTCTGAGAAGATGGCAGAGTGGTGAACATCAGAGAAAGAGCCTCTCTGAGATTTTGGTGTCCAGAAACTCGAATATAGCAACATGAGGAAGAAAAGAAGCAAAGTTGGTCCCCTGGATCCAGCAAGGATCTGAAGAGAGAATTGAAGCCCATGGGAAGAGCGAGGAGAAGGACTTCAATGAAGAAGAAGGACATGACAAGTAGCACTCCTTGAGCCTGGACTCACTGCATGGGAAGGGCAGCTCAAACTTTCAGATGCAAGGTGACTGCTGGCAATCCCAGAGGCCTCCGCAGACAAACACACCAGTGGAACAGAGCAGTGGATGCAGCAGACTGTAGTGGCTGGTGAGTTATTCAGGTTCAGACATCCTTCAGGAGAGGGTGATTGACTGGTAGCCATCTTGGACAAGGGCCAATTGAACTTGGATCTCATAAGATTGATCCAAGTCAATGAAAAAGCAGGAAGTAGCTCAAATGACATTAAAAAAAAAACCCTGTTCACAGAAGTAATGTCAGAAAACTCCCCAAGTATGGAAAAGGAATTTGACATACAGATAATTGAGGCATATAGAACTCCAATTAGCCATGATTAAAAAAAAAATCTACACAAAGGCATATAATAGTTAAGAGTCCAGAAATTCAACACAAGAACAGAATATTAAAAGCTGTCAGAGAAAAGAAACAAATCACTTATAAAGGAAAGCCCATTAGAATCACAACAGACTTCTCAGCTCAAACCCTCAAGTCAAGGAGAGCTAGGAGTGAAGTATTTCAAGTCCTAAAAGGAAACAACCTCCAACTCAGATTGATGTACCCCACAAAACTATCTTTCAAAATTGATGTAGAAATAAGATACTTCCATGACAAAAAACACCTGAAGAAATTCAGGACCACCAAGCCAGCAGTCCAAAATGTTCTGAAGGACATTCTAAAAAGAGATAATGAGGACTACAACTCCATAAACCCCAAGAGAATGAATCCGTGAGGCAAGGCAAGTAATTAAACAGAGGGTGAAAAAGGGGGAGATAAGAACAGGAAAATAAAATGACAAGGATAAGTCAATACAGTCCAATTATAAGCAGCAATGTAAATAGTCTCAATTCACCAATCAAAAGAAACAGACTGCCAGAATGGATCAAGAAACAAGATCCAACAATATGCTGCATACAAGAAACACATTTAATTAAAAAAGAAATGCATAGACTGAAAGTCAAAGGATGGAAAACAATACTCCATGTGACAGAAACCCAGCAAAAAGCAGGGGTAGCTATTCTATTTGAAGAGAAAGTAGATTTCAAGCCAAGACTAATTAAGAGAGACAAAGAAGATCACTACATCCCTGTAAAGGGAACAATTCAAGAGAAAGAGATAATAATCATAAATATATACGCACCAAATACCAAATATGCACCAGCACACTCAACTACATAAAACAAATATTAAAGGATATGAAAAATTAAATAAGCACCAATACAATTGTAATGGGGGACCTCAATACCCCCATTGTCACAAATAGATCAGCTAGACAAAAAAATCAACAAATATTAGAACTGAACCTAACTTTTGAACAAAAAGACTTAGTAGATGTCCACAAAGTGTTCCACTCCACAACATCAGAATGCACTTTCTTCTCAGATGCAAACAGGATGTTCTCCAAAGTAGACTACATACTAGCTCATAGACCATGTTTACATAAATGCAAAGGAATTGAAATGATCACATGCGTATTGTCAGACCATAGTCCAATGAAATTGAAAATCAATGGCAAAGGAAACCACAAAATCTTCATAAACACATGGAAATTAAACAACATGCTCTTGAACAACCAATGGGTCACAGATGAAATTAAAGAAGAAATTAGACAGTTTCTACAATTAAATGATAGTGCCAGTATAACATACTGGAACTTATGGGATGCAATGAAAGCAGTCCTATGAGGGAAATTTATAGCAGTGAATTCTTATATCAGAAAAACAGTGAGCTAATGTTAAACCTCAAGCTTCTAGAAAAAGAAGAGCAAGTCAATCCCAAAACTCATATGAGGGAAGAAATTATAAAGATTAGAGCAGAAATTAATGCAATGGAGACTAAGAAAACAACAGGAAGAATCAATGGATCAAAGAGTTCATTCTTTGAAAGATTAAATAAAATCAACAAACACTTAGGCAACCTTATCAAAAAAGGAAAGATTCAAATCCATGTAATTAGGAATGAAAAGGGTGAAATCACAATGGATCCTGCAGAAATCCAGAAGAGCATCAATACTTACTGAGAGAACCTGTATTCTAATAAGATGGAAAACACAGAAGAAATGGACAGATCCCTAGATCCATATGAATTACCAAAGCTGAATCAAAAAGATATAAAAATTCTAAATAAACTAGTATCAGCCAACAGATTTGATGCAATCCTGATCAAAATACCAATAGCATTTCTTACAGAATTAGAGAAAAAAATTCTAAAATTCATTTGGAAAGAAGAGACCTAGAACAGCAAAAGCAATTTTGGGAAACAAAGGCAAGGTGGGTGGCATCACAATCTCTGACTTGAAATTATATTGGAAAGTTACTGTGATAAGAACAGAATGGTACTGGCAAACAAACAAACAACAACAACTACAACAAAAAACAGACCTGAGGATCAATGGAACAGATTAGAAGATGTAGAAACAAGTCCAAACATACTTAGCCATATTATCTTTGACAAAGGTGCTAAAACATCTTCACTGAAAGAAAGATAGCTTTTTAAATAAATGGTGCTGGAAAAACTAGCTTTCCACATGTCCAAGATTAAAACTAGACTCATATCTTTTACCATTCATTAAACTAAAATCAAAATGGATCAAAGATCTAAATATTAAAATGGAAACACTAAAAAAAATGGAAATACTAAATCTGCTGGAAGATAGAATTAGTAGAACTCTTGAAGACATCAGTGTAGGCAAAGACTTTATGAACAAAAAACTTATTGCATGGGAAATATCACAAAGAACTAACAACTGAGAGCTCATATTAAAAAGCTTCTGCACAGCAAGAAAAACCACCAACACATTGAAGAGACAACCCACAGTGTGAGAAAAAATTCTGCCAGCTGTTCCTTAGACAAAGGACTAATATCTAAAATATAAAAAGTACTCAAAAAAATTAGACCCCTTAAATTTAAAGACCCAGTCCAAAAATAGGCATCTGAAATGAACAGATACTTCTCAGATAAAGTACAAATGGCAAATAAATATATGAAAAAATGTTCAACATCTCTAGTCATTTGAGAAATGTAAATTAAAACAACGCTGAGATTGCATCTCACTCCAGAAAGAATAGATGTTATCAAGAAATCAACCAATAACAAATGCTGGAGGGGCTGTGAAAGGAACCCTTTCCCACTGTTGGTGGAAGTGTAGGCTGGTGCAACCACTGTGGAAATCAGTGTGGAGATTTCTGAAAAAAACTAAAACTAGAGGTCCCATTAGACCCAGCTATTCCCCTACTGGGTATCTTTCTGAAAGGAAAGCATCATACTACAATGATATACACACACCTATGTTTTATAGCAGCACAGTTTGTAATAGCTAAATCTTGAAAACAGCCCAAATGCCTACCAACTGATGAATAAAGAAGATTTTTTTCAATACAATGGAGTACTACTCTGCCGTAAAGAAGCTTAAGCTTGAGACATTTCTAGCTCAAGGGAAGCACCTTGAGATCATATTCTTAAGTGAAGTAAATCAGACACACGTATTTAAATACTGCATTGTATCTGTAAATAAGGACCAAAATGTATAATAGATATTGGGAAATGGGAAGAAAATGTTCAAATTAGAAGGGGAACAAGAGAGTGTAGAGGGAGAAAGAAAGGAAGGGACAAAAAAAGAGAGAGAGACTAGAAGGAAAAAATGGAAACAAAGCTTTTGTAAGTAAGGAAGGGAAGAATGGTTGAAGGGAGGGGAGGGGAATGGGAATAAATGAAGAAACAAATTCCCTATGATGCATGTTATCATTATGTATGTCTAAAATAAATTTTAAAAAGAAAAAAGTTCCAGCTTAAATTTTTTTTAAATTTCCACCTTTTTAAAAAGCATAATTTGACAAACTTATCCTAAAATTTGTGTGGAAATGTAAGGGACCCAGAGTAATCAAAACTATCCTGAACAAACAGTGGGGAAGATTCACAGATCTTAATTTCAAAACATACCACAAAGCTACAGTAACCAGAACAATGTAGTACTTGGCATAATAATAATAATAATAACAACAACAACAACAACAACAACAACAATATCTCAATGGAACAGAATTAAAAATTCAGAAATAAATCTTTACATTTACAGTCAATTGATTTTCAACAAGGGTTCTAAGACAATTCAACGAGGAAAAAAATCATCTTTTTAACACATGATTCTGAAATGACTAGGTATCCACATGACAAAGAATGTATTTGGACTTTATCTCACACTGTATACAAAATTAACTTGAAATGAATCAAAGGTCTAAATGTTAGTGCTGGATACAACCTTAAAAGATAAGCAACAAAAGCAGAAAGAAATTAGACATTATCAAAATAAAAAACTTCTGTGCTTCAGAGGGTATCATGAAGACTAGGAGAAGCCAGGTGTCATGGCACATGCCTGTAATCCTAGCACTCTGGGAGACTAAGGTAGAAGGATCACAAGTTCAAGCCCAGCCTGGGCAATTTGGCAAGACCATGTCAAAGTAGGAAAGAAAGAAAGAAAAAAAGGAAGGAAGGAAGGAAGGAAGGAAGGAAGGAAGGAAGGAAGGAAGAAGAAAGAAAGAAAGAGAGAGAAGAAGATTGGGCTAATTTCTTATTTTTATACAGGGTCTCACAAAGTTTCTAAGCTGGTCCTGAACTTGGGATTCTCCCGCCTCAATCTCCTAAAGTGCTGAGATTACAAAATATATTATTATTTATAATAGATTAAAAAGTGGAAATTATCCAAATATCTAGTGCTTTTAAGTTCTTTAATTCTTTTTTCTCTTTTCTTCTTCTCTTTTCTTTTCTGGAGATAGGATCACGCTATGCAGTTCAGTCTGAACTTGAACTCACTATGTAGCTCAAGTTCACCTTGAACTTGTGGCAATCTTCCTGCCTCAGCCTCCTCAGTGCTGGAATTATAGACATGTGCTATCATGCCTGGCAATGCTTTTTATTTTCTGGAGTAATCTTTCTCTGACTCAAAGCTAGAGCTGGACATTTCTCTAGGACGTTTCTCTTGATTTTTTTACTATTGGTGAATAGAATTTAGAAGACAAGATCTGGGCATTACTTGTGCTCATTGCCACTGGGCTATAATTGCTTCTGGGCACTACTAATGGACAGAGTTAGATTTTTCTGGTATTAGTGTAAACAGAAAAAGTATTCTATGGCTGGGCACGGTGGCTCATGCATGTAGTCCCTGGACTTGGAAGGCTTGAGGCAAGAAGATTGCTGCAAGTTCGAGGCCTGCCTGGGCTATATAGTGAGTTCAAGGCCAGTCTGAACTACATAGTGAGACCATGTGTCAAAAAACCCAAATAAAAGATACTATTCTAACTTTTAAATTTATACAATCCCTCCTACCACTCCCTTAGTGAACACTTAGGGATTTTCCTTAGTAGAGTTCTGTATACTTGAGCCCCAAGGAAGAAAACTGATGAAACATATAATGAGAGCAAGTCTTTTTTATTATAAACCATTGGCATTGAGAGTAATTTGTTACCACCATATAATCTGACCTATTCTGACTGTATTACAGCGCAATGCCCTGGGCTAGGTACAAATAGTCATTTTAATGTAAATGGCAAGAAGTATTAGGAAATTAAAACCTTGTTTGCTTTTGCACAAATTAGTAAGGCACCAAAAGAGCAGAAAACGAATGAGAAATTTCAAACTGGTCAAATTTCTGAAAAGACATCTGGTACTTACTTCTGACATAATGAAGGGCAGTCTCTATATAACAAAGACTAAAAATCCTGGGAGAAACAGGGTAACAAGGGCCATGTTTTCTATATAAAATCACTTCACTAGAATATGAGGACTCCATGTCACTGTACAGATTTATGAAGAAAACAGAATTCTTAATAGAGTCTTGGGCATCTGCTCCTATCATGGAGGGAAAGCACTTCCAAAAGCAAGTAGACAACATTTGCCTAGAACCTGCTATTATTACACTCTGTGCATATGGTAGCTAAAAACTCATTAGTTTTATAATTCTGGCTGAAGTTGGCAAGCCACCTCCAGAAATATTTCATACAAGCAAAGTGACAGATGGCAATTTCCTTTGTTATAGGATGAGCTGGTTAGGGGAGTGGTCATGCACACAAAAATCATCCAAATAGTGTGAAACTACTCTTATGGAAAATAATTTATTTGCTGCTTCCAGTAAGTTAATCTTCATGTAATTGGCCTACTTTCTGTTATGCAAGAATACATTATTGGTCAGACTTACATAATTTCTTTCAAATAGGGTTAGAAAATAAATTTCAGTGGCCATGATGGGGTAGACATGATCATCCCTCAGTATCCCTGAGGAATTTGTTCCAGGACCTCCACCCCTACCAAAATCTGCAGATGCTCAAGTCATTTATATAAGATATAGTATTTGCACATTATGTATGTATATCCTCCCATATGCTTTAAATCACATATTATTTATAATACCTAATACAATGCAAATGTAAATACTTCTTATACTGCAGTGTTTAGAGAATAATGACAAGGAAAAAAAGTCTATACACGTTCAGTATAGACGCAACCATCATAAACTTAACTATATAATACACAAATGAGAACTGAAGTCCAACAATATTCAAATGACAAAGGCTGAGGAGAGACTGAGGATCTGTGAAATGGCAAGAGGTTGCAGCAGGATGTGCCTATATATGACTTCATTCATATAGATTTCAGTGTGTGCTAGTCCATCACATGGCAAATTCAAGTTTTGCTTTTTAGAAATTTCTAGAATTTTTTCCAAATATTTTTCATTCATGGTTGGTTGAGTCCTTGAATGCAGAACCTGCAGGGCTGACTTACATAATCAATTTGTACTAGCAAGAAACGGGGGTAGTTATTTTGTTTTAACTTGTCTCCCACAGTTGCAGTTCCTTCTGTAGAGACTGCTTTGTTTGTTTATATACCTTTGTGGCATGTACCTTTGTGCTAAAAATGTTCTAATCGGGCCGGGGATTTAGCTCAGGGGTTTCGACGCCTGCTGCGCAGGCGCAAGGACCCGAGTTCAATCCCCGTACCAAAAAAAAAATGTTCTAATCGTGTGTCGAGACTCTTTGACAACCCAGCTTTAGGCTCTGGTGATAATTCTGTCTGGTTAATTAGAATACCATGTCTCTTGTCCTCATGATTGGTTCAGAGATAGGCATGTGACCCAGCTTGGGCCAGTGAGAAATTTCCTCTAATTTTGCCCTGAAACTATTAAATAGAAATGCCCTCTTTCCAATGGATAGAATATAAACCTGGAGTTCCTTTTGTAATCTATGTACCCATAAAGAGGAACTCAGGACCAAGAGATAACTGGCTTTGACATTTGTGTACCTGGATCCAAGTAATTTTGAGGCCACCACACCCTTGGGCTTTTTTCACTTACATGAGTCAGTAAATTTCCTTTTTTTGTTTAAGCCAGTTGGATTTCTTTCACATGCAACTGTAAGAGTTCTGACTAATGCACTCACTATTTTAGAACAGTCAAACAGCTAGAAAAATATTACAGTCCTCCCTGGCCTTATCTCTGTGACTTAGTCACTGAACCAGAAACAGCACAAGTTAAATCTCTTCCAAATATAGTACATTTTCCCAAAGAATCTCGAAGCATTCACAAACTTCAGAGAATATCCTGGAGTATATTAGATACCTTGGAAGAACACTGCTAACTCTTGTTAGTGTAGTTAAAAATAATGTTGATCTTTTCCCAAGAATAGGCTATCTACCAGCTACTATACAAGGCATTTTATAGACATTAATATTCACAATTCTTTCATTAAATTGGTATTATTATGCCCACTGTATAGATAGGTGAGTTAAGGCTCAGAGATGTCAATTTTTCTGAGATGACTCAGCTCATATGTGAACTCTCCAGCATTCAAGCTCATGTCTGTCTGTCCCTGAAGTCTCTGTTGTACTGAGTCACATTGCCTGTCTCTTTTGTCAACCTTTATTCTTAGGTAATGATTCTTAGAAGCTATGAAAGCAGCATTTTGTACCCTTCAGGTAGATTTTATTAAGTTTGTGGTTAACTTTGTAATAAAAATATTTTCTGTTGCTCGCAGAATGCTAGACCTTTCTGTCAGTGTCTGCCTATTGAGGTCCCAGCTGCATGGAACAGAAATGGATCCATGACCTGAGCCAGATAATTAGATTCACTCACCTGGGAATTTCTACTAAGTGGTACAGTGTATACTCGAGTTATGACCATCCTGACACATGAACAAATTGGGTTACGACCGGAATTTTAGTTTAAATTTACCACCAAAGTCTTAAATTACAACCTGAATGCCAGCCACTTGTGCTTCCAGATGGTCTCAGATACAGATTTAACCCTTAAAGAGTTCTGGAAGGAACATTACAACATCCTTTCCTGTGTGAGAAGTCCTGGGTCACTGTCTCTCTAAGGACATTGAGATCTGCCTGTGTACAGGAGGCAGACTTTGAAGGCTGTGTAGAGGAGCCTGAACCTTCAATTGACCAACCTGAGTTACAGCAGCCCTCAAGAAAAAATTGAGTTTGTAAATCAAGGGTCCACTGTAGATCCTTTAGCTAAAAGGACTCATATGCGACCTGTAAGACACACTTCTCTATTTTAGGGAGAAATACAGTCTTATACATCTCCTTTTTCCAATAATTTTTTTTTTTTGAGACAGGGTCTCACTATGTAGCCCAGGCTGGCCTCGAACTCAATGTGATCCTCCTGCCTCACCTCCCAAGTGCTGGGCTTTTCCAATAATTTACTCAATTATCACACATTCTTTTCCAGGATATCCCTAGTGAGGCTTTCCCATTGAATTACCCAAGACTCTCAGGGGTTTTCTGAGAAGAAAGGATCAACTATATCAAAATTTTACAATGTTGGGTGTGGTGGCACATGCCTGTAATTCCAGAACTCAGGAGCCTGAAGCAGGAGGATCACAAGTTCCAGGCTAGTTTGGGCTACAAAGTAAGATCTTGCCTCAAACAAACTACAAAACAAAACAAAAAACAAACAAATCCCAAAACAATAAAACCAACAAAAACAACAAAACACACACACAAACCACCACCAAGGTGCATTAGTCTGATCCTTGCATTAGTCTGATCTCGGAGTATTGCAATTCAATGGCAGTCTTGTATAGCCTGATAGAGGCTCTCTTGTCTTCTTCAACCCAGTGTATAATGCTTGGTATCCAAAATCAGAGCTTTCTTGACTGACATACACACATAATTAACACAATCTTGGGATAAGTGGGTCTCAGAGAGAATCTAGCTGTCAGAAATTTAATGTAGTCCAGGCTGCCAGTTTAAACTCACCTTTCCCTCTTGGTGCCATCCCTCTCAGCAACAGTGGTGCCCCACCATGCTATTTTAGGTCAGAAGCATCATGAATAAGGCAAGGAACCTGACTGCTGAGCAGGGAGAGAGAGGGCTTTCTGACTCTGCACAAAGCTCTTGGTTTTATCGTGCACAAGCCTTGCTGTTCTTTCTGCTCTTCCTTAGTTTCCACCAACATGGTAGGATTCTGCCTCTATTTAGGAGTTCATATTAAAAGTTATATTGAAAGCAGTGGTACAGAGCTTGTGTAGCATGGGTCCCATCCCCAGGATTGAAAAAATAAACTTGCTATTCCAGGAGAATGTAACTTACTATAAAAAAGATAAATAAAAGGTAATAATTTTCGTAATTATTAATGTGAAAAATTAATACACATTTCCCTATCCAACTCTTTTTTATCCACTAACTGCCATGAATTATATTAAATAACACTTCACTACTTTGCAGAGATAAAGATGATAGAAGACTATGTGCAATCATTCTTGAAAATACTGATTCTGGGCTTGTTGTAAGGATGTTGGACATGCTATGGAGAACACTAAAAGCAGACTGTGAAACCTTTTGGGTGAAATGGCCAGAATTAGGCAAAGGAAAAGATAGAGCAGAGAACCAACTTCCTCTCGCTGTGAAGGTGCCTGAGAGTCTGAAGCCACAAGCAGCCTGCAGGTGCAAAGGAGGGTTTTCCAGTGGTTTTGATGGGCCTCCCCTTCATACACATGAATGAAGATAAAATGAGAATAATGTCCATCACCCTCCCAGAGTTTGACATATATTAACTTCTGGACTATTGCAGAAGTTTGGGCTTCACCAAACTACCGTACACTTAATGGTTTAGCACAACAGAAATTTATTCTCTCACAATTCTGCCTGCCAGTAGTGCCAAACAGGAAGTTGCCAGAGTTGATTCCTTCTGGTGGATCTGTGGGACAGTGATCTTTTCCAGGCCTCTCTCCAAGCTCCTGGTGGCTGTCAGCAGTCCTGGGCATTCCTCTCTGTGTCTCTGCCCCTTTTTTCTTCGAGGACATATAACATTGGATTATCAGCCCACTCTAGTCCAGGGTAATCCTGTCAAGAAATCCTTAACTACATCTGCAAAGACTCTTTTTCCAAACAGAAATTCAGACTTTTGGTGAACATATATTTTGGGGAGAGAGCGCCATTAAATCCACTACTATTTACTCTAACTTCTAAAAATAGCATATCACAGATATTAAAATTCCCTCCTCAACCCCTTCTATCTACTTTCCTTCATCCCTAGATATAACTGTCCTAAGTGTCACTCCCATGTGTGTTTTAATATTTTTATGACCTTTGTATCCACAAAGAACTTGTAGTTATTTATTTATTTATTTGTACCGGGAATCAAACTCTGGACCTTGTACTTTTGAGGCAGGCAGCGAAACCACTGAGCTAAATTCCCAGCCCCAGACATCATCTTTGTAAGATTAAAAGCCTTCCATAAATATTATCCTGTACATTTTCTTTTACTTGTTTTTTTCACTGATCATTGATTTCTTTAAAATCCATGTGGATATATCTAGATTTAGGATACAATTATCTTACAATTATTTTATCCATCCCTCTATTGAAAGGCATAAAGTTATTTTATTATTTGCGGTATTATAAACTTTGGTGATTCCAGGATGTTATCTCCCTATTGTCATGTGCACAGGTATGGAATTCTCAAGTGTTGGTACCTTGAAGTAAAACCAATAGCTTCTTTTCTCCATTTATAATTCTCTGGGAGAGAATAAGGTAGATGTTTAACTATTATTTCTTGACGTTTGCCAACACTAGGCTATGATCTGGGACTTACACTGTTAAGAGGAGGGTAGATTTTTATTTTACTTATAATTTAATTTCTTTAATGGTTTTAAGATTATCAAAGTTTTTAAATCTCTTTAGTTATTTTGTTCATTTATATTTATCTGGAAAATGATTTGCTAAATGTTTAGCCTCGTGGTTATTCATAATAACATCAAATTGAAGTTTTTGAAGATCAAAATGTTGAGAATTTCATATGACTCATTATAATAACTTCTGTGGCTTTACATTTTCTTTCTTTATCTGTTATTATGAATCTCATTGACACCTTTTGTTTTTGACCTCTATGTTGTTGTCTAATTGTTGATCCAGTGTAGACAATCTGCCTTTTTTTGTTGTTTTTAAGATTTTTCCCTTGTCTTTTATGTTCTGTTAGTTAGTATGTTGCTTCTAAGTAAATCGATATTTACCCTACTTGGTACTCTCAGAGAGTCTCACGGCTGTATGGGTGTAGCCACCCAGCATCTATCCCATAGGGCCAATGACCTGGTTTGGCCTTCTGCCGAGCTGTTGATAGCTCTTGGCTATTATTGCTCAGGCTCTGAGTTTTTGCTTCATTTACAGAATTGATTGCTTTATTTCTCATTACTCATTTCTTGTATTTAAAAAATGATGTAGTGACATTTTATCGAGCATTTCTGTATGTTTGGAGTAGGAAGAGAGTCTTTGTTAGCTCTGTCCACCATATTGATGAATTAGAATCCTCTTTACTCTTCTATGAAATCATGAGGAATAAATAAAGAGTGGGCTGGAGATTTAGCTCAGTGGTGCTACACCTGCCTCGCAAGCACAAGGTCCTGAGTTCAATCCCTGATACCAAAAAAATAAAAATTAAAAAATTTAAAAATGAAGAGTCAGCTGCTTTCCGCTGAGAATCAAGGAATAACATCCTCTTCCAGCCAAAATCCCTGGGTGACATAAGATCAGTGCAATTTAGAAATGTGACAACTGGTAGATAAAAATGTTACATAAAAGTGAGTGACACCAATGTGAAAGGACATGGCAGCATTCACATTTTATAGAGGAGGAACTGAGGCCTGAAAGTGAAGGATTTTCCCCAAATTTACAGACAGTACATGGCAGAATCAAGATTTTAAGCTCAAATTTGAGCCTAAAGCACATACTTTCCTTACTATGTTGCCTCTCAGGCAATTGTAATATTTGTAATAAGAAGGGATATTTTTAAAAAGTAAAAATTAAAAATCAGATAAAATGCATTTAAGGACTAAAATGTGTAGTACGGGAAAAAACCATAAAAGGAAGACATGCGTGTGGACTCAATCCTTCATTCCTGCTGAGAGGAAACCAAATAGTTGCATGTTAGTTGAATGCATTCCTCACAGATAGAATTACCTGTCGAGCACAGTTTTAGAAGAGCTCAGCAGATGACATTTCAAATGAGAGATGCCCACATGGGCCGTAAAGGCTATAATGCATTTCAAATGTCTACGCCTGTCTCACTGGCAAATGAGATTGCTTTGAAAAGGTGAAAAAAAGAAAAAAAAAGAGTATATATATTTTTTTCAAGGCTGTTTCCACTTGAAAAGAGATATACATCTGCCTTATATGGATCAGATCTCTATCTGTACAGACATGAGATTATGTGTGGTAGCAGATTATGTGTGGCAATTTCTGTAGCTTGAAATTTTGCTTCTTTATCTGTTATTATGAACCCTTTTCATTCAGAATTGGGTAATTCTGAGGTTAGAGGTACTCTAGCTGATTTTAGTATCTCTAATATTCCCATTCTTGTTTCTTTATAGCATAAGGGGATCTGATTTTTCAAGTAAATTTGCTATTTCCTGATATGAAACTGCTGATAAGAGGTCACATCTAACTATTTGGTTGTAGTATGCAACAGAAAACCCAACTGAAAGTGGCTTATATAGTAAGGAATTTATTTTTCTACACAGGAATTCTGGAGATAGAGTGATTTGGGGGTTGGTTAACTTGAAGGCTCAATACTGTCATCAAGAACTCTGGCTCAAGCTAGGCATGATGGTGTGTGCCTATAGTTCTAGCCTCTCAGGAGGCTGAGGTGGGAAGAATACTTTGAGAAGCCCAGCTCTTTCCATATTGTCTTGCTCCCATCCCCAGTATGTGGGGTTTGTTCCCTCATTTATCCTACCATGGTTATAAAGTGGCTGCCAATCTCCTGGTTCCTTCCTCTTATACAGCAATGTTAAATACCCAAAGGTGCAATTTTCTTCCCAACTGGAGAAAAACCTTTCCCAGAAGCTTCCACTCATCCTAGAAAAATGTCTTTCAAATATCACTTGCCAGAATTACCAATTATCACAGTGGACTTTGCTAACAGATACTCATCCTTTGGGGCTGAGGGGAGCTCCTTCACTGAGCACATGGCCATAGTGAGGGAAAACCAAACCAGGGCTCTATGGATAAGCAATGTGGAAGGGCTGGCTGTGGATGGACAACCAGCCGTATCTGCCACATTAAGTCCTGTTGGACGGGGGAGACATACTCACAGTTATTGCCTTAGCCAACGTGTTGAAGAAAGGGGATCTACTACCACTATATAACCTTCCAAGATCTATGAATGACTTTTTAAATTTTTTAAGCCAGAAAAAAAATTGTTTTTCCCAGTTCATAAATCTTAAGCCTGTATCTTAGAAATATTATAGCTTTGCTATCCAGAACAGAACTCCCCTTTTTTCTTGAAAATCAAATTTTTCACCATTCTGAACATGTGAATCTTTCGGCCACTGCTAATCTCAGTGTCTCCTCCTCTAGCCACAAGTGTAAACACCTAACCAGGAGGGGCCAGTACCTCTCTGGCCACAGTGATTGGCTGATGAATGGGCCAACTCAAGTCTTTCTCAAAACTTCTAACTGAAGATGAAAGAAAATAATTTTTCTTTGAAGATGTACATTGAGTTCCTCTCCTAAACACAAGATTACAGGTCTCAGATAAATGGGGCCGTGATTCTACCTGCATAGTTGTAGCTGGCCTGAGACACTGAGGTTACACACAGAAAGAAACAGAGGTAAGATGTGGGTGAAAGGATGGAAGAAGAAAAAAGGGAACAGAGACAGAACCCTAAGAATGTTTCTCTGAACCCACCATTCCTGTCCTTTCTGAGATTTAATATTTTGAACTAATGAATTATTTTTGTTTATATTAATATAAATTAGGTTACATGCTATGTAGTTTGGATCTTAAATGCTCACCAAAAGCCTGTATTTTCAAGATTTAGTCCCTAGCTCTTGGCACTATTGGGAGATGGTAGAAACTTTAAAAGGTGGGGAATAGTGGAAGTCTTAGGTCATTGGTGGTGTGTCCTTGGGGAGAAGGGGATTGTAGGACACTTGTCTCTTCCTCTTTCTCTCTCTTTTTCACTTTCTGGCCATGAAATGAAAGGATTTGCCTCACCATGCACTCCCTACCATGACACACTGCCTCACCACAGGCCCAAAGCAATGGAGCCAACAAACCATGGACTGAAACCTCTAAAATTATGAGCCAAATAAGCCTCTTCTCCTTAAAAGTTGATTATCTCAGGTATTTTGTTACAGTAACAGAAAGCTGACTAACACATTACTCTTAACTGCAATAAGAGTCCTGATTAAACAGTCTTTAGTAATTTAAACTATATAGTTGAAGAGGGCCAATATTCAAATTGTACACTAGAGACAGCATAGAAATTGAGGCCCAACCACGAGTTAGAAACCACACAGTAATTTGAATAGGGAAAGTTTAATATAAAGAATCATTAACCACAACAGAGGATTGAAGTAATGAGAGGATGGCTGGTAAGAAGTAATGAGAACTCTGAATAATATAGGAATAGCCAGTATGAGGAACACCCACTCACTAGCCCTAGGGCTATGAGAGGTTAACTGGGTAAGAGTTCCTAGCTCCTCCAGGCTAGAGCCAGACCTTGTTAGAGAGGCCAAGGTGTATAATTCCCACAGTGACAGAGAAATCACTGTGGTTCCATGTCAGTGGTATCAATTTTCTCTAATATCTCCCTTCCCTTACTTTTTCTTCTCCTATTCAGAAAAAATCATGCTTCCTCCACTTTGATTTTTTATCTGGTATTGTTGAAAGTCTGTGTCTAATCACTTTGTTTCCTTCAGTCAAGAACAATTCACTGTAGCAACCAAGCTACTAACTCACTCGTTCAATTAACTTTCTTCTTCATCACTTCTCAATTAATTTAAGTAACTTCTTTGCTAAGCCCTGTAGTTTTACAATCTGATCTGGCCAACCTAAATCTTCAGAGTTGTTTATTTTGTTCCTTTTTTGTTTTTCTTTTTGGTTTTTGATTTTTTTGAGACAAGTTCTTGCTATGTAGTTTAGGCTGACCTTGAACTCACTATATAGTCCAGGCTGGCTTCAAACTCATGAGACCCTCCTGTCTCAGCCTCTTGAGGGCTGGGATTCCAGGCATATGCCACCACACCTGGCAGTGTTTGATTCTTCTTAAATCAAAACACTTCATAACAGAATAGAACCACTTCAAAAGTAAGTTTGATAAGTAGTTATCTATACCATGATAAAGGTATAGATCTAAGTAGTTCATACACCTCAATTGATTTATATTTTCAAAAATGGTATTTGTTTTCTTTTTTAAAATTAATCTTCTTGGGGTTTTTTTTTTTGGTACCAGGAATCAAACTTGGGACCTTGCGCTTGCAAGGCCTGTGGGAGCACCACTGAGCTAGATCCCCAGGCCTCTTCTTGGTACACTTTAGATATATATAATGATCACATTCACCATAGGGAATTTGTTCCTGTACATGATATATCTTGCTTCTTCTTTTTTCCCCAACCCTTCCCCTCCTTTTAACCCTTCTTCCCCTCCTTATTTCCAAAAGCTTTGTTTCCATTTTTTCCTTCTATTCTCTTTTTTCCTTTTCCCTTTCTTCCTTTTCAAAAATGATATTATCATTCAAAATAATGTATGATGAATCTGACTTTCGCCTTTGAAGCTCTCAGGAGGAAATGAAGCTTCTATGAACCTTCATACTCTATAGTCAATAAATCATATATCTAATGTTAAATATTGTGTAGTTTTAAACACATGTGTAATCCAAAAATAATCCATCACATATGACTTCAATTTACATGAAAACAACATATGAATACTCTATAGAAAGATTTTTCTAATATTCTTCATAATTTGTCCTCTATTTTTATCGCAGCAAAGCCAAAATAGAAGGATCATGATAAAGAACTGCAAGCCAAGGAATTGAAAATAATTTCTCCTGGAGATTTTGGCAAAGCAAAGTTCTTTGGAAAGTAACTTTGAGGTAACTTTAGGAGGTAGTTTTTAGGTACATGATTCACAAAACTTTGTTCAATTATTTAACTTCTCAGCCTTATAAGTCCAATTATTGGTTTTGGATTGTGGTATAATAAAAATATATATTTGACCTGGGCATGGTGGCACACACTCATAATCTCAACTACAGGAGGGAAAGCTGAGGCAGGAGGAACACAAGTTGAAGGCCAGCCTGGGCCACTCAGCAAGATCCAGTATTGAAATAAAAATAAAAAGAGCCAGGAATACAGCCAGCAATCTCTGGGTTCAATCTGCTGCAGCACCCCCACCCACCCCCCCACACACACACACTCTGATCTTTGCCCCCAGCTTCTGGCACAGAATGCCTAAACCCTTAGAATTTCCTGTGTGATTGGAGAATCTTTCATTATTCATATTGAAGCTCCCTTTCCCTTTTTGAGACAGGGTCTCACTATGTAGTTCTGGCTGGCTTGGAATTCACTGTGTAGCCCAGGCTGGCTTCGAACTCATGACGATCTTCCTACCTAAGCCTCCCAAGTTCTGGGGTTACAGACATGCACTACCATGTCTGGCTCACACTGAAACCCTTTTGATCTTCCTAGAGTTTATGCTAATGAGGTGATAGGGGTGGGGCCTCCCAGTAGATTCAGAATGGAAACCAGTCACCCGAAGGACCGAACATGTGATTAGAAGGTTAGAACTTCAGCCCCACTCTCTCACCAGGAGAGAGGCTGGAGTTTGAGATCAGTCACCAGCGGTCAATGATTTAACCAATCATGCCTATATAATAAAACTTTCATTAAAGCTCTGAGACTGGGCCACTTCCAGACCGGCAACAATGTTGTAATGGGAGTGCGATGCCCTGGAAGAAGGTATAGAAACTCTGGGGGCTTCTTCTCCCTCCACCCCATCTTGCCCTACATATCTCTTATATTTGGCTGTTCCTGAGTTGTATATGATTAACTGTATAATAAACCAGCAATCATAATGTTTAATTTTATTAGTACATGGTTGTAGTACCTAATGGTCACATTCCTCATGGGGAGTTGTTACATGAACATAACACATCTTAATTCTTTTTTCATCCCCTTCCCCTTTTGCTTCCTCCCCTCTCCCTTCATCTCTTGATTCTCCTTCCCATTTGCAAAAGATCTTTCTATTTCCTATTAGTCGTCTTTTATTTTGTTCTTTATTTATATTATGGCTTTCTCATATAACAGAAACTATACAATATTTATGCTTGCATATCTCATTTATTTCATTTTACATTGTGATCTCAAGGTGAATCCTTTTTCCTACAAATGATTCAAGTTTATCCTTCTTTATGGCAGAGTAGTACTCCATTTTGCATAAATGCCACATTTTCTTTATTCATTCATCTGTTGATGGACATTTTCTATAATTCATTCTAACAGATTATAAAAGATGAGGGAGCATCATAAGAACCCTTGAATTTGTAGCCATGTAGGAAAGAGGTGTGTGTAGCCCAGGGTCTCAGGACTTGTGATTGGCATAAAAAGTGGGAGCAGTCTTGTGGGAGTGCACTCCTAATCCATGAGAAGTTTGCATAGGCTAACTTCAGGTAGAAATTGTCTGAAGCACATGGAATTGCAGGACACACAGCTGATGAATTGGTTTTGGACAATGTATTTGTTGTTGGAAAAGATCATACATTTGGTGTCGAAAAAACACACACGGACATATGTGATGTTGGGATCCATTTTCCCCCAACTGGTCAGATGAAGCCACCTTTGAGGACTTGTCACGATACAATGAACTGTCTCTTTCCTTGTCTGTCCATCCTACTAGATTGTGAGTCTTCAGAAGACTGACCTTGGCTTTCATACATCTGCATGCATGTACCAGGGGCAAATCCAGGATCTGCAGGCCTAATTTGGAGAGGGACAGATTTTTCAAAAGAATCCACAGTTAGGTGTAAAGAAATCACAACAAATTACAAACATGAAAAGCTGATAAATATCACAAAATCTATGAAAATGAAACATTTTTAACCGACTAGCACATCTATATATACCTTTGTTCTTACTCTTTTGACTTGTGCTCTGTGATTACCTACCTCTCTCATTTGTAAGGTCCTTTCCTATGCTGGGTAGACATCACACTGAAGAGTAGGAGCATTCCTACAAGCCAGTCCTAAGCTGGAGTAGCCGGCAGTAATTTAAGTATTCACAGAAATGACTGCCAGACACATAAACTTATCCCACTAACCCAGACTAAATGTGTTCTAGGTCAAATTCCTTTAGATAAGCACCCTAAATGGCCATAGACTCTCCACCAACAGCCAATGCAAGAAAGAATTGTGAAACAGGGGATGATAGGGTGGAAAGAGATAATGGTCCTGACCAGTTGAGGTTAAAATATTTTACATTTGCAAATTTTGCAAAAACGTAGGACCACATGAATACATTGCTAGGTGAATGCTTGGAAGAGTCACATGAAATTGAGGGTCTTTGAAGCTTTATTGGTTTCACATCCAATTCCCATCTGCATTGTATAGGGCCAGGCACAAAATAGCTAACAAATGCTTGAGGAGTGCATGAATGAGGCTCCTTGTGAAGCCTGCTGAAGGGCAGTAATGATGACATGGCAGGGAAGGAGTAAGTGGTTTGAGGCAATTATTCTAAGCCCGGATTGTCTGTGGGCTTTCCTTTTAAAATTTGTTCCAATGTAGTAAAAGAAATAATAGGTTCTTCCAGTTAAAAACAGTGAAGTGATTAAATCTTCACAGCTCTGAAAATAGCTTTTGCAGCACATACCTCATAGCCTCTCCTTGCTGCCTCAAAGCAAAGGGAGGGCTGGCAAATCCCCTGGGGGATAAGACCTTTAACTGCCCTCCTGCCCTCATTCTCAGTATGCCCCTGTCCCTTAGCTTCAAGGCCCTGGTGAGGGGCTGGATCATTTGGGCACTCTTTAAAAACTTGGTTATGAGAAGTTCCTTCTCATCTTCAGACAGAGCTTAAGTTCTATATTCATCAAATCAAAATGTGAAAAGAAACTTTAAAAAATGTAATTGGCACTCAGAGGCACCATCAGGAGAGTACCTGCACAAACTGTTTAGGGAACATTTCTGATAATGAAAAGAACTAACATTTCCAAAATTTGAAAGAATAAATTTGCAGAGTTCGTGTAAAGGCACACGCTTTTCTAACAGTTTGAATCACAGATATCCCACCTGAAAAAATGAGCAGCTTACTAATTTGGTGGAATATGACATTGGTCTACATTGCTCAGTGGCTTACTTTTTCTCTTGTAGCCTTAATTCTAAGTTGTGGCCCAAGTTGGGATTTATGGGAAAAGACAGTGACTCAGTTGGGAGTCAGAAGTGGGTGTCGGCGTTGGCTAGCAGACAGGTCCAAAGTTTAAGAAGACAAAAACGTATATAAATAGGTTCTAAGGGGTCACAGATAAGAACACCAGGGCATACCCAAGGTAAAGCCATTCTTTCGGATATATATTTGCAGTTTCTGCCATGTTAGGTATTCCTCAGAGACCCCTTGAAAATTTCACAGGAGAGATATTTGTTATTATTGGTGTACTCCTCAGCCTCTGAACTCCTTCCTGTGTTTTGGAAATCCAAAGGTTTTGGAAATCTAAGGTTCTGTATGAACCTTAGAAGGACACAGTGCCTGCCTGTGTCCCACTTTAGAAGCAGAAAATGGCAGATCTTCGTCTCCCAGCTCCCTTACTGAAAAGTGGTGTTACATAATGTGGGCTAAGCCAACTAGAAATCCCTACTTTTGACTTTGAATAAGTGACACAAAGACGTAAATACGCAGAGACTCTCCCCTGCTCCAGTATGCACCAAATCAGCCAAAATTATTTTCTGTTGTGTAAAACTTGGGACCAAATTTTAGCTGTGACATGTTGGTCACATTCTCATTCTATTTTAGGGGGCTTGTGGGGCACTTTGAAATTTGAGTAGTTCTCTTTAAGTATTTAAACGTGACTTTGTGCTGCATTTTAAACTATAAACAATACTCGTATCTGTTCTGATCATTGGTGTTCATAGGAACGTGATGTAATCGGGCAAGTATGAATCCAACTTTATAGCTTAGGAAATGGAGGCACACAGAGTCGAAGCGCCTCGCTCAAGTGGCAAAGGTAGAATGTCGAGACCATTCCAATGACCCTTCTGTTTCCTTCGCAGATCGTTACTGTGGAAGCAAAAGCAAAGCACAGATAAGGGCCCAGGATCAGAACCAATCTGTACGAAGAGAAGAAAAGTTAAGACCAGCAGTAGAACTACTTGAGGGCCGCGGGTTTAGCTCCGTGGTTCCATCCCTGCCTCGCAAGCTCAAGGTCCCGAGTTCGATCCCCGGTACCAAACCAAACAAACAAAAACTACTTGAGGCAGCTGCTTATGTCAAGGAAGCCCCCTAACTTCGAAAACAGCAGCAAGGGACTTTTGAGAAACTGAACTGTTTGACTGCTAAAACAGTAAACCAAGAGGTTCCTTTTTTTATTTTTGGTACCAGGGATCGAACTCGGGACCTTGTACTTGCGAAACAGGCAGCGGAACCACTAAGCTAAACCCCCAGCCCAAAGTTAATTTTCTTTTTTTCTGGTACCGAGGATTGAACGTGGGACCTTGTGCTTGCAAGTCAGGCAGCAGAACCACTGAGCTAAATCCCCAGTGGTTCTTTCTTTTTCTAAGGGGCAGCTTAGACTATGATTGATTACCAACGGCAGTAACAAAATGATCATCAATTTTTTTCTATTCAAGAATGACCTTGGGCTGGGGATTTAGCTCAGTGGTTCTGCTGCCTGCCTCACAAGCACAAGGACCCGAGTTCGATCCCCAGAACCGAAAAAAAAAAAAAAAAAGAAAAACTTCTGTAAAGTTATCTGAAGGGGAGCAATTACTGGTAACACACAATCATGGAGTAGTAATCAGAAAAACTTTCTCTGGTAAATTCTCAAAGGAGAATTTGTACTGAATAACATACTTAAGACAACCTACTCTGCAGAATACATTTCAGTTTCCTCATAATGCTTCTGCTTTATATAAGGACTCAACTCTATAAAGAATAGCTTGAACAATCATAGCTCCCAGGATATCAACCTCCAAACAGTAATGTGCATTTAATGAGAACTTCAAGGAATGTTCCTTAATTTGGAAGAGGTGTTGCCTATAGGCAATGATTGCAGTTATTGCAGGCAACCACAGAGAGTTCAGCTGTTGTGTTAAAAATAAAAGGTCAGATTCCATCTTGGAGTTTCTCACAGATTATGTTCTCTTCTCAGCGACAAATAACAAAATGCTTTAGGATGTTATTCATTTGTGTACACTGTTTTAATTCCCGTTTTTTGTCTAGATCCAGCTTTACGATCTCTGGTTGAACATTTATATCCTCTATTACCCAGATGTAGATAATACACCCAGATGGAGCTCAGTGCAGACAGTGAACACTGTCAATGGTCTCCTATGGGAGGCTGGGGAATAAGTCTAGCAAAAGGGAAGGTCTACTTCTTTTTTAAAAGCTTCTTATTTTAAAAGTTTTAGATTTACAGAATTATTGGTAAGATAGAACAGCTAGTACCCAGTTTCTCCTATTGTTCACATCTTACATCATGATACCTTTGCTGAAATTTATGTCAAATATTGATATATCACTCCTTGAAATCCAAAGTTTATTCAAATCTCTTTGGTTTTTTCCCCTGTCTTTTTTCAGTTCCAGGATCCCATCCGGTACACCACATTACATTTAATTGTCATGTCTCTTTAGGCTCCTCTGCACATTTTAAAATAGTTGAACAAAAAATTTAAACTTACTGGCCAGGTATTTTGCAGAATATTCCTCAACTGGGATTTGTTTGATATTTTTCAACTAAGGCTGGGGTTGTGGGTTTGGGGAAGGAGGACTCCAGAGGCAAAGTGCTATTCCCTTCATAGCATGTGAAGGGCCCTTACTACAATGTATTAATGTGACTTATTACTACAGATGTTCAGGAAATCACTTCCCTCTCATTCATAGTTACTGTCTTTCGGGTTTCCAAATAACACTGACTTGCTTTCTCTCTTGATTAACTATTATAATTTCAAAAGTGAAACAGGAGGCTAAATATTCGAAGGTGGAGAGGGTCCCCTTGTGCAGGTGGGAGCTCTGTAAATTCTAGACCCATAACCAAGGCGAAGCCTTTTTGTCTAAGCCTCTGCCTTCTCATTGTTCCCCTGACAAATCAAATCACCTCAGACTGGCGAGATTCTTCTCATGCCAGAATATAAACCAGGTGATACTGTCAGTAAAGGATAAGAGGAATTGCCAATTGTATCAATCATATTGTCCAGTACATTTTAAGACTGCTTTGGTTTAGCTAAATATAGTTGTGATCCACTTCTGTTGCTAAGCATCATATTTTCATTAGGCAAGGGTACTCTATTTGACAATACAAACAGAATCTTCACCTTGCAATAAAAGAGATAAAAAGAGAGTCTCTAAATGTTGACTGACTCTGGTCAGTATGAGCTTCTAGAATGAGGTGGCAGTTTCCTGAATCCACCCTTAAGGGAGTCCAGAGAATGACCTGCTTTTATCATGCAGCCTACTTTCTTATTTTTATTGCCATTTCTGCGCGTCTTATTCCACATATCTTTCCTGTCAGCTGCAGCGAAGCTGAGCTATGGCTATGGCCGCTGCGCTGTATCTCTCCACAATCATGTGGTTCAGGTGACAACGAAACAAATAGCTCGCTCAGAGGAGCAAGAGCTTTCCAGAGCTGGACAATCTATAGGAGAGAGAAACACAGAATTATTCAAAATCCTTCCTCAGGAGGAGACTGGACTATATTAGACAACCTTCTGCAGGAGTCGATGGGTTGCTAAAAATTGCAGCAGGTAGTACAGGGAAGTTTATGTAGCACATTCTTCTCTGGCAGTTGAAGAAAAGCAGAATGGTGTTTCTATCTTGGCAGCTTAAGAATAAGCTTCTCTTCAAACAGGCCTGGACTAAAGGCGTCCAGCAGACTTCTTAGCTGCAAATCAGAAACCAATAGTAGATTGTTTAAGCAGAAAAAGCTATTTGTGTAGAAATATACAAATGTGACCCTCCTCTTATATTTGTATGGCTCAGAGCAAAGTATAATTTCACATTTTTAACAAAAATTACCAAAAAATGTAAAAAGAATGATACTCATGACCCAGGGAAATGTATGAAATTCACATTGCAGTGTCCATAAATAAAATGTTATGGAAGCACAGTCACAATCTTTTGCTTACATTCTGCCCATAACTGCTTTCATGCTACAGCAGCAGAACTGAGGAGTTGCAACAAAGCCCAAAATACTTACTAATATGGCCTGTAAAGTCTAAAATATTTACTAATATCTTAATTGGGTTGGTCTTCCACGAAAGAATACTGTAGATTGATCTCACAGCTCTGAATTCTGCAGGCTGGAAGTCCAAAAATTTGTGGTTGCAGATGACTGCTTTCCTGCTGGGTGTTCAC
>NW_004624787.1:8736993-8814243 GCF_000247695.1 Heterocephalus glaber
GCAGAAGCTTTTTAATTTTAATTAATTAACTAATTAATTTTCATTTTTCACTTTAGGCGGGATTTGAGCTCACTATGTAGCCCAGGCTGCCTTTGAACTCATGGAAATCCTCCTGCCTCAGCCTCCCGAGTGCTAGGATTATAGGTGTGTGCTACCACACCTGGCTTTTGGGGACTGTTTCTTGTGAGATTAGGGTTTTGTTCAGAAAGTCCTTGCCTATGTCTATGTCTTCAAGAATTTTACCTAATTTATCTTCCAGCAGATTAAGGATTTTAAGGGTTTTAATACTTACATCTTTGATACAGCTTAATACATGGTGGGATATATGGGTCTAGACTCAACCTTCTGCATGTGGATATTCAATTTTCATAGCCCCATTTATTAAGAAGGCTATCTTTTCTTCAGTGTACATTTTTGGCTCCTTTGTCAAAGATCAAATAACTGAATGTGCCTGTGGCTGTTTCTGCTTCCTCTATTCTGTTCCATTGATCCTCGTCTATTTTTGTGCCAGTACCATGCTGCTTTTATCACTGTAGCTTTGTAATATAACTTCAAATCTGAATTGTGATGCCTCATGCTTTGCTTTTGTTTCCCAGGATTACTTTTGCTATCCTGGTTCTCTTCTGATTCCATATGAATTTGAAGATTTTCTGTAGATCTGTGAGAGATACTGTTGGTATTTTGATTGAGATTACATTAAATCTATATATCAGTTTTGGAAATATAGCCATTTTGATCATATTGGTTCTGGCTATCCAGGAACAGGGGTCATCTTTCCATTTTCTGCTGTCCTTCTCTGTCTCCTTTTTCAGAGTGATGTAATTTTTGTTGTAGAGGTCTTTCACTTCCTTGGTTAGGTTAATTCTTAAGTATTTCATTTTTCTTGAGGCTGTTGTGAGTGGTATTGTTTTCCTAATTTCTTTCTCAATGAGCTCATTATTAGTGTATAGGAATGTTATTGATTTTTGTGTGCTTATTTTGTACCTTGCTAAACTGCTGAATTTTGTTATTAATTCTAGGAGCTTTTTGGTGGAATTTTTTGGGTCTTGTAAGTAGAGGATTATGTCATCTGCAAATAATGATACTTTGATTTTGTCCTTTCCCATATCCATCTATTTAATTTCTTTCTCTTGGCTGATTGCTCTGGCTAATGTTTCCAAGGACTGTGTTAAACAGGAGTGGTGTTAGTGGACATACTTGTTTGTTCCTGATTTTAGAGTGCAAGTTTTCAGCTTCTTCCCATTTAATATGATGTTGGCAGCCAGTTTGTCATAAATGGCTTTTATCAGTTTGAGATAAGGTCCTTCTACACCTATTTTCTTCAGGGTTTTATCATTAATGGATGCTTAAACTCTACATTACAAAGCCTAAACCCCAGCTGGTTATTCTAAACACATAGAGCCAACTGTGACAGGTCATCACTGGGTAACTAAACAAGTTCCTGCACTCTGCTTATCCATAAAAGACAAAGAATGTACTCCAAAACTTCAGTTTTGGGGACCCCTCCTGGATACCCACCAGAGCCATTTTTCTTCTTCTCACTTCCAATAAACACTCCCCTGCCTTCCTCCCTTTTGTCCTCAATTTCATTCTTTGACTTCATGAGATAGTTACTTCAGTCTGTATGGTTAGCACAATTGGGGAGACCACTCCTGCTCCACCCACCTGAACTTGGGCAACACCCCAGCGACATCTCTCCTTTCCATAGTCTTCAGAGGAACAGAAATAAAATAACAAAGTCCAGTAAAATCTCTATAGCTCCAGGCCAGAGTACATACCTGTTAGATCTCATGGCCTGAACTTCAGTAACATTTTCCCCACTCAAACTTTTTAAAGGTTCATACATATGGACTGCATCTCATGCATGTAATTTAATCAGAGTGTATTCTGGGATAGGGATGTGTGTTGAAAGCCCCTGAGGTGACTCAGCAACCTGTCAATCATTTCTGTCAATCTTATTCAGAGATCCAAGCAGAGACACCCATGCTGGGGTGCACATCTTTTTTTTGGTACTGGGGATCAAACTCGGGACCTTGTGCTTGCAAAGCAAGTGGTAAAACCACTGAGCTAAATCCCTGGCTCGGGTGCACATCTTTTAAAACCCAAAACCTGCCTGGGGTGGTGGTGTATGCCTGTAATCAAAGTACGTGAGAGTCTGAGGCAGGAGTATCGCTGTGAGTTTGAGGCCAGCCTGGACTACATAGTGAGACCCTGTCTTAAAAAACAACAAACAAATAAATACAAAAAATCCAAAAGCTTATCTGTGTGCTTTTTATTTTCTGTTGCCCTGACACTTTTCTGTTCATGCCACCATTTTTGTTTCTGCTGGCATGAACCTGCCCTGAGCACATCTTTCTGTTATTTTCACTAAATGTAGCTGCTTTTTCTTTTATCATTGGATGTGCCCTTGCAATTCTTTGCTCATTATACACAAGCACATAGAATCTGTTGAATCTATCATGTGGTATCACATGATCCAGCCATTCACTTCTAGGTATTTACCTCAAAGAAAGAAAGCATATACTGCATGTACATAGACTTGTACCCAAATGTGCACAATATCTTCATTTTTAGTGGTCCTGGATTGGAGGCAGGGGACTCAAATGACAGAGGAGATTAGGGCGTCCCAAAACTGGTTGGGGAAGTATGCATAACCTGTTAATTACAAGATCCCAAAACACATATGCAGAACAGTTTCCAAGTCCCTACACATGGACTTTGAGAACTGCAGCAGGTTTTCAGTAGAATGGCCTAGACCTGACATCATCTTGAGGCATAAGATCCCAATACTGCCTCTCAGGACCCATATGTAGGAAGTTCTCTTAGGTTCCCTTGAGATGTGGACAGTACCAAAGGACACAGATGCCAATAAGAGCTTGCTATTGTGGCTTTTCTCACAATATCCTGCCCTGCTTCCTGAAGGGTGCACTTTTATCTTGCCTTTTCCACTTTTACTTGGCCCAATCTTTTTCTTTTCTTTTCTTTTTTTCATACCATGGATCGAACTCAGGACCTTGCACTTGTGAGGCAGGTGCCGGGAACCACTGAGCTAAATCCCTGGCCTACTTGGCCCGATCTTGCTCTGCAATTTTTCCTTCACCCTACATTCTTACTTTTGCAAATAAACTTTGTCACTACATTTTGCTCATTTCATTCAGTTCTTTGTTTGAGATGAGATGAGACTCAACTCCAGTAAGAAAGGTGAGCAACCCAACACCTGGTAATGATTATTTAGCAAGTCACCTTTAGAAGAATACTAACCAATAACACAAATGTCTATCTATAGGTGAATGGAAAAAAAACCACCAAACAAAAAACCCCCAAAATTGGTCTATCTTTCCAGTGGAATACTATGTCACAATAAGAAGGAATGAACTACTGATACAGTCAACAACATGGATAAGTCTCCTAATAGGATGAAAAAAAGAAACCAGACCAAAAAATCATGCATTGTATGAGTTCACTTATATAACAGTCTAGAAAATAAAAACTAATGTATAGTGACAGAAAGCAGATTAGTGGTTTCTTAGTGGATGAGGAGATAGCGAGACATAGGAGGTAAGGATTTCAAAAGAGTAGGAAGAGACTTTTGGGGGTGATGAATATTTTCACTGTCTTTATTGTGGTGAAGGTTTCATGGTTGCATTCATGTGTCAAAACATCGAATTGTATATTTTAAGTATATTTTATTTGTTGTATATTAATTATACTCCTTTAAAACTATCAAGAATTCTTCTAAGAAAAATGTTTAAATTTTATTAAAAAGAATCAGTACTAAACTGGGAGTGGTGGTGCACGCCTGTAATCCTATCTACTTGGGCGGCTGAAGCAAGAGGACCATGAGTTTGAGGCCAACCTGGGCAATTTAACAAGACCCTGTCTCAAAACAAAATACGAAGGCCTGGGGAGATATATCGGTATTAGAGCGTTTCCTAGTATGTGGCAGGCACTGGGTTCAATTTCCAGCTCAACACCCAGTAAAAATTAAAAAATAAAAAGACTCAATATTAGGAATTATCCATAGTGTATCTCACCTTTGAACTCTTCAAATAGATTAGTTCTTCAGTCATCAAAATGGTTTGGGGCCAGGATCTGTCTGCCCTTCAGTGGAGTTTGGGAGCAGATGAAGGCCTGCTCCCTTATAAACCATGCAAGGTGAAGGAAGGGGTGTGTGTGGGGGGATACAGTTGTTGAACTTTGAAATTTTTTCTCCAAGGCAAAAATTAAAGTTCCTTAGGGGTTTTCAATCTTGAATCTTTTAACCTACTTGAGCCACTCACTAAAAGGCAGGTTCCTTTGTTTTATTTTCTAGAAACAAAAAGGGTGTGCATGATTCCTAAATAAAGTAGTGTATTTGCAGATGTTCCTATCCCTTGATCCAGATATGAAGCCTATCTTCTGAGAAAGGACAGAGATTAGTATGTGCCTTGCTTAAGAAGAATAGGCAATTCCTTGGCTTCCCCAGAGAAGAAAGAAGTTTTACAAGGAGGTGTCAGTGGTTTTCCATGACAACCTTCCTCTGTGTTTAAACCACTATGCTCCACCTTCCCTGGTAGCACTCCTTATCTTTCTCTAATCATGGGATAAAAGGTTTTGTCTTATTAAAAGAACAAGAGGCAAGGGGAGAATGGGAAATATTTTGGTTGTTGGGGACAAAGTCACATGGTTGCAGACTTCTTTGACTAGGATCATTTGTAGGGAAGCAACTGAACATCAGTCTTTCCAAGGAAAGTACTGTCAGCTGACATATACCAGAAATCATTTGCTTTTCTCACACATTTGGTGACTGGAGCAGTTAAATTGCAGGCAGATGATTGTTAAGGGCCAAAAGAGCCAATGGCTTCAATTTTGATGGTTCTATCTCTCCTCTCCATTTTGGATTTGTGAATTTGTGTTTGCCCAGTAAGTGGTGCCTCTGTTTCCCCTTTCCCTAGCAGAAACTCCCAAACCTCTGCTGCCTTCCTGGCTCCACAGCCTCCATCCCAGCAGGCTATGAGGAGACTGTTGTGCAGTGTGTTGTGTGGGTGTCTGAAGGGTTCCCACTCAACAAACTTCCTTGCTGTATATTGACTCTCACCATCTTTCTAGTCTTCCACACAAGGAAGAATGTGTGAGGGGAACCTTGAGGTGAGTTACTCAGGACTTCACCCTCTGCTCCTGGCAAGGTCTCCTGCTAGGGACTCAAACTGTGGCCTCAGTTAGCCCAATACGGCTGGAGCCTGTTTTCTATTTCCAGGTTTCCAGTGATATAGGGGGGATAAATGTAACTTCCAACCTTCCAGATATCAGATATGCTGTTTATGTTCCTCAAAATTGAAGAATGAATTCTAAGGAACAAGGCAGGTTAAGAGTAGGAAAAATTTATTGAGAGAGCAAGCTCCTGAGAGACAGGAGGGGACCCAAAAGTGGCTTGTTGTGGACCTCATTTCATAGAAGTTTTATAGAGCAAAATCATGGGGTGTGTATAAAATCACAAGGTGGGTACAACATGGGTCGAAACTATGATCAACCAGTAATATTACAAGTATAGTTGCTTAGGTAATATTGATCCAATGGGGAACCTGGTCATGTAGCAAATGTGCATGGAAAGAACAAGGACCTTTTTAGGAAAAGATGGATCAGGAAGTCCTGGTCACCCACCTGGGTGATTGATGTTTATCTAGACATTATTGGACCAGGTGATACCAATTATAGTATAATCTTCAATTTATTCCTATCCCTTGGGGAGGCATGTAAGCCTGGGTCATTCTGTCTTTATCTTGAGGCCTGGCCCTCAGCAGATACGCCTTCAGCCACATTTGTAATGTGTTTTCATCCTCTGCATTGACTCCCTCAAGGGCCTGTTCCTGTCTGACTGCCTATTATATTTCGACCTAACTTAGCTGCCTATAATACCAGGATATGTGTTTTTGTTTCATAATGATGGGATACTGAGGCTCAGATGAGTGGCTGTGGAAATATAGTATGGGCATTTCATGATACGCCTGAAAATTCCCATGGGACCTGTGGAGTGCCTCAAAAGTGAATAAAAATTAAAACACTTCTCTAATAATGTAATCTCTCCTTATAAGAAAACTCTCTAGGATATTTTCAAGCCAAGATAGGAATGGAATGAAGTGAAAGCATTACTTTTATATTCATTTCTTGATGGCGAGCATTAGGGTATTCTATTCTTTTTATTATTGTGAATTTCTTCATACACACAAAGGACTATAGGGCATAAATGATGAACAAAGATTATAACTAATATGAACATTGTTGCTTCAGTCATGGTCCTGGAAACAGATGGTAGGCTAAACTGCAAAAACAAGGAGAGTTTAATAAAATAACTATTTACAAAGTTGCAAGCAGGCTTAGGGAAATTGATAAAGGATAGTGCAATACTCAGCAGGTTGTTCCGGCTTTGTGGGATCTAAAGCAGATTCAATTTTTAAAACCTTCCTTAAGTAAAATAAATCGAACATACATTTAAATACTGTATTATTTCTTTGGTGTGAGAAACCAAAACCAGAATAAGGACTAGATATTGGGAAATGGGAAGAATATGTTCAAATGGGAATGGGAACAAGGGAGGGGGGAGGCAGAAAGGAAGGAAGGGACAAGAAAAAAAAGGAAAATATAAGGAAAAAATGGAAACAAAGCCTTTCTACATAGCAAGGGGAGGGGCCTTGAGGGGAGGGGGAAAGGGGAAAAGAGGCGGGATGTACCACGTACAAGTGCACATTCCCTATGATGAATGTTATCATTATGTATGCCTAAAATCCACCAATAAATGTTTTGCTATTAAAAAGAAAACCTTCTTTAAGAAAAAAGAATGCAAAATTACTAATAACAAGTGTACAAAAATGAATTCAGAATGCAAAAGACAGCATATTAAATCTTACATTTATAAATCTATTAGTACAAAAAACTCATAAAATCTAGATATAGCATCATATCACTATTGGTCCCATTTCTTCGCTAGCTTTTCCTCTATGTGATTTGTTTGTTTTTTTATGTGCTACTCTTTGATCAAGGCTGCATAGGACATTGCCATCATTCTCTATAAAAAGAATAGGAAGCGCTTTCAGTCCTTCTAGATGGCCTTTTTCTGGATTCTCTGTTCTGTTCATTTGGCCTATAAATATGTCCCTACAAGCAAATGAGACCAGTTCCATGGTACAACTGGAAAAACAAATCACAGCACACATCCTACTGAAATCACAGCACAGGTCCAGCACACATCAGTCAGAGGCACCACTTTTTAAGATGAAGCCCTCTTACAAAGCTAAGAAAACTCTCAGTTCATCTTCCATGCATGAGAATAGTTTTGTGATTTCCTTGTCACCAAGTACTTCCATGCTTCCTCCTCAAAGTCCTTGCATGACGAATGAGGCCCTACATCCTTGCCTCCTTCTTACCTGCCTGGGATGGTCTCCATTGCTTTCCCACCACCACTTCCATCTGTAAAATACAGATTATATTCCAGTAACATGCAGTTCTCTCCAGTTCTGAAAGCTGCTATGCTCAGAAACATTCCCCAAACTTGGCATGTGATGCTCTCTCTACCTGGAATACCCTCGGCTGCCTGGCAAGCCCACCTACCCCATGCCTGCAAGTCACAGATAAAATGCAATTCCCCATTAAAGCCTTTCTCAATCCATCAGATACACTTGGGTATTTTCCTTTGTCATAGTCCCATTGACATAGTGAAGGCTGTAATGCAGTTGATTGCTGGTCTATCTCTTTATTACTTGGCAATGTTTCTGAAGACCATGACCTGAGACTTCTCATTCTTTTATCCTAGGCACATAATAGGCACTTAATAAGTGTTTTTAACGAATGAACATTGAGCAATTTCTATATTCTAGTCCTACGCTAAAATGTTATCTCACTTTGTGCTTATAACAACTACGAAGAAGTATTATTATCCTTATTCTTGTTAGTAATTACAACATCTCCCCCACAAAATATACCGCTTTGGCACCAGGGTTATTTTGACCCGAAGACAGTTGAGAAACACTAGAGGCCAAAATGTCTCTCTTCTTTTCTATTTGCCTAAAAGTAGGACATAAATTTCCAATTGTAAATGTCTACTTGGACATCTCTTAGATTCTTAATCACTTGAGATAACTCTAGAATCTTATCGCCAAGAATAAGCAACATAATAAACCTCACTGAAATAGCCCTTATTTTCTATTAGTTCCTCCTACATATTTACCTCCCCACAGTTTGCCACTCCTAAAAGCCTAAATTTGATGCCATTTCTCTACAAATTCACCGTTCTATGTTAGATGCTCTAAAAGCTCCAGTTCTAACCACAGCTCTAAGTTACCCAAGACTGAATTCCTCCCACATGTATCTACATTGCTTGCTTTTGTAAATTTTGTTTTTCTCTTGCTAACCTGTCTTTTGTCAGTTCAGTGTCCAGGGCTCAGATTGCAGCACCTAAGAGAGAAAAGGGTTATTGTTTTTGTTTTCATTTTTAACTCCTCTACAGTTTACTGTTAAAGAATTGAAGCTCAGTGAGTTTGAATAATTTGCCGATGGCTGTTTCAACCCAGTTCTGTCTGATATCCAAATTTATGCTGTTTACCACAGTACACAGTTCCTCTAAGCAGGTAACCTGTACAGTTTCAGTAGCCCTTAAACCAGCATCATATTGCGTGGCTGACCGACTTTTTCTGAGATAATATACTGCTCTTCCTTCTCTGGGAGATCAGAACTTCCATTATGTTTCTGCCCCATCCACTCTCATTGAAAGTGCTCTTTTCAAGGTCACAAGTGATCTCTTTGGTGCCAAATCTAATGGCCACTTTTATCTTTTTTGACTCTCAATACTTCCCCACAAAGATGACTGCTTCTTTTGTTCTGGAATAATGTTCTTCTCCACTGTTGTAACAAATTATTATCTGGGGCTTTTCTTTGCCTTGCTGGCATTCTGTCTTGATTCCCTTTTCTGCCTATTCCCTCTCTTCTTTACCCACAAACACTAGACTTCCTTCAAGGAGGTCTTGAACCAGCCCCTCTTCTCCATTCATCTCCTACCCTCAGTGATTAAACAGTACCCACATGCTGTATGCCAGCCTGGATGTCTGCTTACATTCAGATGTGCAACTAATTACTTGATGTCATGTCTTGGTTTTTTTCCACAGGTCTATCCTCAAATTTCATTGGTGCCTTCATTTCTCTCAAAAATGCTCCTCTCCCGGAGTTCCAGTTACTATTGCTATTGACAAACCACTTTGAATCTTAATGAGTCAGAAGTCAGACAGGGCATAGTGGGAATGATTTGTCTTGACTCCATGATATCTGGGATTTAAACAGGAAGACTCAGAGCCTGGGTGACTGAATAACGGGGGTGGTTGGCATCTTCACTCACATATCTGATGATTGATGCTGGCTACCAACTGACACCTCCGTGGGTGCTGCTGACTGGAACATTTGTGCATGGTTACTGCCCATGACCTGGGCTCCCTCATAGCAGGGCAGCCTCAGGGTAAGTGGACTTCTCATGTGTGGATCAAGCAATGCTGAAGAAAGGGCAGAGGCTGTGTGGCCTTTCATGGTCTACATTTGGAAGGCTCATTCATTTCCACTCTGATGGAAGCAGCCACAAACAGGTCCAGGATCAAGCGGAGGGAATGTAGACCCCAACTCTCAGTTGGGACAGAGTACAAGTCACCATCACCTTGCATCACCTAATTGGTCTTATTGATGCCAACTTTGTTCCTTTTCAGTACATTTTCCATATAACAGTCAAAGTGATCTTACTAAAAATACGTCAAGCCATATTCTCTTGCTTAAAAGCCACCAGTGATTTCTTACAGCACACAGAACAAACACCTAATTTCATATCCCTCCAACCTTTTCCAGTATCATTCTCCCCTGGACTCATCGAATTCCAGTCACAGGAGAGCAGTAGGCCCCTTCTTAGAAACTTCATGGACTGCTCTCTCCACCCCTCCACCTGAAACACACTTTCCTTCCCTGTTGCTGTTTTATCTCTCCCATGCCCAGCTCTTTGTCATCCATCAAGACTTGGCTCTGTGTGACCTGCTTACTCCAACTATGGTGATTTTCATTTGTTTCAGTCACTTTTTTATTGATTCTTTCAGCATTCTGCTTATTTTTTGCAGAGCTTGTTTTGCGATCTAAAATATTTATTTGCGACTTGTTTATTTGGGACTCTCATTAGAATGTAAACTCCATGAGGGAGGGTCTCATTAACTCTTTTATCCTTAACACCTATTATAGTACCTGACATACATGGGTGTTGAGAAAATATTTGCTGAACATAATAAAAGACAGGGCAATAAGTAGATTATATTTACCCAATGATAGCAGAAGACGAGACATTACTTTCTGAGCACCTCTTTAGCCAAGAAGAAAAAATCATAACCTTAAGAAGTTGCTGTCATGAGAGCCTTTTTCAGATCCTGGACATCTTGATTCATGCCCTGGAATAGACCTGCCATCTTGAATCCCACCCTGCCCCAGGAGGAGGAATGCTTGCCAAATGATCAAAACAATAAATCACCTGCACTCTCTTAGAGGCAATGACATAATTACACCGCTCTGGTTTCTGAAGCTCCAAGGGGGTCTGTGATGGGTTTCCCAGGATTCTCATTTTCTTTCAGGCAGCCATTTGCAGCCAAGCCTGACCGTCACTTTTAGATCATTTCTGCAATCATCCTGCAATTCCAAACATTCAAAGTCACAGACACAGTGGTTTCCAAAAACTCTGGGTTCATTATAACCCCACATTTATGCTTTTTAGTACCCCCTCATCTAAGAACCGTAAGCATCTATTTGATTTTCCTGAACTAAAAAGAATCATAATGAAGTGATTTTGAAAACATTTTGGAGACTTTTGCCAATTTCTTTATGCTTGGTAAACATCCTCAGGTGTCAAAAGACCATCTCAAGGTCTCCTGACAACTTCATTAGTACCAGAGGTTTGGTTTACCATTTTGTTTGGCCATACCAAGATATTATTTTTCTTCCTTTTTCACAATGGATCTTCAGCCAAGAAAATGTACTCCCAACCTCCTTTCAAGGAAGATTTTGCTTTTATTGTTTTTTTACTGGACTTTTTTGCATTTGCTTCTTACCTTATGATAGCTTGCCGTGTTCTTCTATATTTTATTCTTATGAATTTAATCTCTTTATAACTTGCTACCTTTATTGATAACAAAATGGAAACGTATTTATCTCTTTCCTTTGAAACCCAGGAAGGATTTGTCAAATGTGATGTTAAAAGAAAAAATTTTAAAAGCCAACTGTATCTGTTTGGCAAAGATTCACTGCCACATTTGTGATTCTCCTCTCCAGTACTTTTCCTGGGACTGACAGTTTTTTGGTCTACTTCACTGGCTGCTGTAATATATTCCCTTCCAGAGGCTCATTCCCAGTGGTTTGGGAGGAAGTCTGTGAAGAATGAGTCATGGTGAACTAGGAAGTAGAGCTAACATTTGGAGCCCTCCAGCCTTGCACAGACGACATCACATCCTTTACCTGTTAAAAAGAGCCAGGTAACTGATGCTAATAGCTATTCATCTATCTACAAGCAGAGATTATGGAACCTTTGTGAACATAAAACATGGCCACTGTACCTGGGACTGTCTTCATTACCCCTTTCCCCCACAGAGTTTATATTATTTTAAATTTAACTTTTCTGATATCTAAAGAATAGTTTTGGGATTAAGAAAAAGAGAGTGAATGTTAATGAGCAACATTTTTATCAATTCTCTTAAACATTACCCAAATCATTCAACTATCTTATTGCCTGGAAGAAGTTTACAAACTTTCCATATTGAAAATCCTGTGGACTGATGCCTTACAAATCAACCTGAAGAACAATTTATTGTGACTGTGCTTTTATTGTTTTTAGTTCCTTCAAAGAAAGGCAAATATTTACTACATCTGATACTTTGTCTGTAGTCAACTTTTTTTTTTTTTCCAGACAAGGTCTTTTTGAGCACTTTATTTTCCCCTAAGTACTTTGAAAAGTATTCTGTTTTGCAATGTTCTCCATAATGCTCCATCTGTTCTGGGCTTTCAGAAGATTAAAAAAAAAATCTCCTCAGAAAATTCAATGGAAAAAGGTAAAGGCTTTACTGCCAATAGATTTTTCTCTTCTTTCTGGGAAAGAGCCAGTGTGCATTTAAAAATAGACCTGAGAAATATCTACAGCTTGAGATTCATTCAACCCTCTAATATTTGCGCTAGAATAAAAAGGAGAGTTGATATGTCTGAACTAAAATGACCCCCATAGTTAATACCTTTACATTTCAGATCAAATACTCCACTATAGCCACTTTCTAGTGGAGTAAATGCCATTATATTAACCACATATTCTGTCTCATTTTTTAATTTATCCTGACAATTTAGGTCATTCTGAGTGTCCTGTGTTAAGTATTCATCAATGAATGTTACTTATTTTTTATTACCAATAGCAGTTACTGGGATCCTAAACCAGATAAAAATATTGAGTCAATAAAAAAGGATCACTGATCTTTAGAGTTTTCTTTTTAAAAAATTAACATTGTTGAGGTATAATTGACATACAATAAAATCCACAAAGTTTAAGTGTATAATAAGAGGATTTCTCATCAGCTGCTAAGACCAAAAGTGCAGCTCTTGAATTTTTATTGACTAATTAGAGATGTTGATATTTATACATTGGTATTTTGCTGTATTTTGAGAGTCAATGTCAGGAAGACCTCGATAACAAATGATTTGGATTTTTGTCTTAGGAGTGATCATCTATGCATACAAAATCAATTCTGAAGGAGCTCTGGGTAAATTTCCCATATCAATGGTTTCCAGAATACCTCTCTCCCCCACAACAGGAGCAGCTTTAACTTACTGGAAATCTCATGGTTAGAGGAGAAGTAGGGTGTCTAGGAACCGGGGTTGATGAGGGACATTTAAGTAGGCAACCTCCTTTGTGTCCTCTCTTGGTTTCTGTCTCACTTTCCTTCCTAAATAGGTTTTTCCTCTTTCTCTTCCTAACTTTTAATTTGATGTAAGTTCAAGCTTAGAGAACAGTTGTAAGAATAACACATGGAACTTCATATACTCTGCTCAAATAACTAATTTTTATATTTGCTCCAACTTAAATATATTTTACATTTAGGGTTTTTTTTCAAAAATTATTATTTCAGGAAAAAAAAAACCCTGAGGTCTGATTCTGTTCAATTGTGTGTGTGAATGCATGCACATGCACTGGAGATTGAACCTAGGGCCTCAAACATGCTAAGTACACACCCTACGACTGAGCTACATCCCAGCTCTTTTTCAAAAAATTTATTTCCATTTATCTCTAGCCTAACTAATGAAAGTAGCAACTAATACAGTGGACCCTTGACCTATGAACTCAATTTGTTCGCGAGGGCTGGTTGTAACTCAAGTTGGTCAACTGAAGGCTCAGCGTCCTCTACACAGCCTTCAAAGTCTCTCTCCTGTATACAGGAAGATCTCAGTGTCCTTAGAGAGACATTGGCCCAGGACTTCTCAATTAACCCCACACAGGAAAAGATGCTGTAATGTTCCTTCCAGAACTCTTTAAGGGTTAAATCTGTATGTGAGACCATCTGGAAGCATAAGCAGCCAGCATTCGGGTCATAACTCAAGACTTTGGTGGTAAGTTAAAACTAAAATTCTGGTCGTAACTTAAGTTGTTCATATGGTGAGCCAGTTGTAACTCGAGGGTCCACTGTACTTCCATTTTATAGCTAAGAAGAATGAGACACAGAGAAGGCTGGAACAGAAGTCTGGGGCCCAGCACTGCTTGTAGCCAGCATAATGAAGCCAATGACCATTCAGCTTTGTTGTCTACTTGTGCAGTCCATTATCTAGACCTCTTTCTGGGATCCTTGGCTACTACCTAAAGCCTGAGCACTTGACCCTTAATTTTGATGACTGGTATTCCTTTTCTTTTCATTACTGGGGACTGAACCCAGTCCCCACATATTAGGTAGATAAGTTCTTTATCTCTAAGCTACCTCCCCAACTCAACTGATGTTATACTTATGTTCCGATCACTGATATTCCTTCTGGCTTTGGCCATTTCCACATCCCATTCAGCCCACCAGGAACCTGTTCTGCTTCATCCCTAGTAGGGAACAATAAGCAGTAGTGTTTTCACATATGCACATCTAGTGACATCAGATGCCCCAGCACTTAGAATCATAGAACTAAGTCATGTTACTGTTGAAATAACCATGAAATAACTCTGTACAACTCTAGCATTCAGATGAAGACACTGGCCCAAGTGGTTTATTATTTTGTCAAAGTCACAGAGTGAGTTTATACCAAAGGTAGGAATAAACTTCTACTCTTATGCTTTTTTTGTGTGTGCTGGGGATCAAACTCGGGAACTTGCGCTTGCGAGGCAGGCGGCAGAACCACTGAGCTAAATCCCCAGTTCTTATGCCTTTTTTTTTTTTAACACATCATATTGCCTCAAGTTTCTGTTACTACTACTAATTAATTCTAAAATGTAAGTTCATGCATTTGTTTATGGAGTTGACATAGTTATTGAACATATAATATGTTCTGTGTGCTAGCTACATAAAACAGTTTTAATTTGCCCTCCCAGAACCTACATTCTAGCAGAGAAAGAGATGGATAAAAGGTTATTATGCACTGTGGAAAACAGTATGTCAGTTAAACATAAGACTACCCAAAACTGCACTGCTGGTATACACTTGAAAGAGTTGGAAACAGAGACTTGAATAGATGTTTGAACACTAGAAGTTAGCTCAGCTGCTATAACAAAATACCACAGTTTGGATGACTTAAACATCAGAAATTTATTTTTCTTAACGTTCTAGAGGCTAGAAGCCCATAATCAAGTGATGTCAGCATTGGTTTCTCCTGAACACTCTTCCTGGAGTGTAGATGGCCACCTTCCCACTGCACACCCTGCCCTGGGTGTGCGCACGGAGAGCAGGTGGGCTCTGTGCCTCTTGCCCGTCTCACAAGGAGACAAGTGCGGTCAGATGAGCACCCCATCCTTGTGACCTCATGTAAGTGTGGCCCCTTTCCTGAAGTCTCTGCCCACTAAGTACAGTCACTCTAAGCACTAGGGCTTCCATGTATGAATTTGGGGGAGACACAAGTCCACCCATGCTCTCAATTTTTCTATAAATTTAAAACTGTCCTGAAAAAGAAAATACATTAATAAAAACCTTTTAGATGCCCATATCAAACTCTCAGAAATGAAAATACAACGTCTGAGATGAAAATACAACAGGTGGGCATATGACAAATTCATGCAGAGAAGATTAGTGGATTTGAAGACACAGCAATAGAAAGTAACAGAGGGAAAATGTGAACAGAGCTTCCATGAGCAGTGGAATGACTGCAAGCACCCTAACATATGTGTACCTGGAGCCGAGAGTATTTTAATTTGCTAGAGCTGCCACAACAAAACACCATGGGCTCAGTGGCGTAAACAGAAATGTATTTTCTCACAGTCCTGGAGGATGGAAGTCCAAGGTCCAGGTGCTGCAGGTTTGTTCTCCTGAGGCTTCTCTCTTTAGTCTAGACATTTATCTTCTCGCTGTGCATCTCACAACCCATTTTATGTGCCCAATCTGATGCCTCTTCTTCCAACACTCTAAGCCTATTGGGTCAGGGCCCCATATTTATGACTCCACTTAACCTTAATTTGGTGTTGGGGGATGTTGAGACAGGGTCTTGCTATTCGTTCACGCTGTTCTTGAACTCACTATGTAGTCCAGGCTGGCCTTGAATTTGTGGTGATCATCCTGCCTCAGCTTCCTGAGTGCTGGGATTACAGGCATGCACCAGCACACCCAGATGCCTCACTTTACCACTTTAAAAGCCCTATCTTCAAATTGTCATGCTGGGGGAGTTGCTGCAACATATACATTTTAGGGAGACACAATTTCGTCCATAATAGGAAAAAGAGGAGAAGAAGTAACAGCTGAAATGTATTCAAATCTGATGAACTTTGTAAACCCACAGATCTGAGAAAACGCCACAAACTCAAACATAAGAAACAAGAAAATTATATTGTGACACATCATAAATAGTTCAAAACTAGTGATAAAGAGAAAAATCTTAAGGCAGCTGGAGGAAAGAAAGATACATTATATATGGAGTAAACAAAGATGAAAATGATAATAGATCAGTAGACTTTTAGTCAGAAACAATGTAGGCCAGAACCTGCAAAGCAACATTTTTAAATAGTGACAGAAAAAATAAAAACCACAATCTAGAATTGTATACCCAGTGAAATCATCTTCAAAATGGATGGCCACAGACTTCTACGATCACTGAAGGATATTCACCAGCAGATCTGACATGTTCAGAAGCTCTTCAGCAGAAGAAAACTAACATCAGATGGAAAACTAGAATTATACAAAAAAGAAAAGAGCACCAGAAGTGGTAGCTATGTCAATAGAGTTAATCATTTTTTTAAAAACCTAATTTTTGTTAGTTTAAAAAAATCCCTGCAGGGTGTCACACACCCATAATCCCAGCATTCAGGAGGCTGAGGCAGGAGGGTCACTGTGAGTTTGAGGCCAGCCTGAGCGACATAGTGATTTCAAGACCTGCCTGAATTACACAGAATGGAACCCTGTCTGAAAAAAAAAGAGAATAGTTTGATTACAAAGCAATATATTACTGCTTTATCCTATCTTTTTTGTTTGTGTTTTAAGACAGGGTCTCACTATGTATTTCAGGCTGACCTTCAATTCACTGTCTAACCCAGACTGACCTCAAACTCACAGTAATCCTCTTGCCTTGGCCTCCCAAGTGCTGGGACCACAGGTGCACATCGCCACACCTGGCTTCATCTTATCCTTTCACCATGTGTGACCTTACCATGGGTTTACATTTCTTTGGTTATAAGATCCCTTTTTTATTGTCTGGGAAGATGGGAGCCTCAGAGTCCTATGTTTCCTGACTTCCGACACGTATTTAAAATGAACTCAGGCTTAGCTTGTGACTCTCCTTTTTTGGAAAACTTAGGAAGAATGTGAGGTAGAAAAAGCTCCTTAAAAGTCAGACTTTTAACTGGAAGCATCAAACATGAGCACAGTCACCTTAGTTGGCCCTTTTGCTACCAACTCAAGGTAGAAAGGCACCAGAAGAACATGGATCCACAGGCTGTGTGAAAAGTAAGATAAAGGTGAAGTCATCTGCATAGTTCCTTATTCCCACACATGCCCTCATCGGCAGTATCATATTAGGTCACATTTTGGTGTTTTTTTCCAAGAACATGGGCCTTGCTTCCTCGAGTAGAAGGCAGACTCCTTGGTGGCAGGAAGACCATTCCCACCTGTCTGAAAGCCCAGCAACTGGAGTGTGGTAGGTGTGGCAAAGTGAAAAAGAAGAAAAAGTACTTCATATTCATGCAAATGTAAATGTGGCCCAGGGGCAGGAGAGGGGTGGGCAGAGATGAGCTAACATTTGGAATGCTGACCTAAATGTAGTAAAGGAAAATGTGCATAATATTTGTTACCAAAAAACAGGAAACAAGATAATGTGGAATGTGGAAAGATAAAATAGTCACCAAGTTGAGTGATGTGATTTGGGGTTAATTTATTTTCTCTTTTCTTCATTTTTATGCTGTATTTTCTTTAGGAGATCCACGTTTTATTTATAAAAGTAGGGGAAAATTTGCAAGCTATAGCTTAGTTGAATGAGATTCTGGACTCTCCATAGGAAGGCAGACACTCAAGAGACTTCTCACGGTTCTCACCTGTTGTGGGTGACTGAGGTGTTCCTCGGGGAACAGGAACAGTCCCTTCAGTACATCGGCTGTTCTTTAAACAGCCCAGCCAGTTCCCGAAAGTGCCAGCCTGAAGAATCCTCACAAAACCAGCACAGAAGTCTCGGGAACATTGGAAACAACCTAACAGTACAACTTTATGAGATTTTTAAAGTAAGTTATGGTACCTGCGGATAATTGGAATATTTGCACCCATTAAAATCTATGGCTTATAAAACTATTTAATAACATGGGAAATGCTCAATTGTAACATTAAATTTTAAAAGTCATATACAGTGTTATGCTATATGAAAAGAGAGTTATGTGTGCAATTTAATTTCCAAAAGGAAATAGACTTAATATCAATAAACATTATCACTGGGTGATAAAAATACAAATAATTTTGACTTCTTTACTCCTTTCTTGATTTAAAAAAATTCTTATATGACTCAGTTTTATAATTAGAACGCAAAATGTTATTATTATAATTATTTTGGAGGAACTTGGCTTATGGAACTAGAAACTGGTTTGTGGGACAAGCTCTGAGCAGGCACCCTGCCCTGGAAGGTTGGTTGCCAAGCCACTGTTCCGCTCTGTGCCTCAGTTTCCTTATTTTAAACTTGAGATGATGTAGTTCCTACTTCACAGTGTGGCTATAAGATTAAATGGGTTATTTCATAAAAGTGCTTGAAATAGATCCTTGTGTAAACACTCCCCAAATTAGTAATTGTTATTGTTAGTAGATTGAAAGCTTTAGCCTATTTATAAGTTAAGCTGTTTTCTAAATATGCTTATAGACCTCCAGATGCAGAGGAGCCTGGTAAAGTATTTATTGCACCCTCCTAATAATTTCCCAAGGATCTGGTGTTCTGCTTGCTGAATTTGGCAATGGAGAGCATAGGAAAGCCAGCTCAGGGTGGGTGTTCTCTTTCCCTCAGGCCCCAGTGCTGTGGGTGTGATTACCGGGCTATACCTGTTCATTCAAGAAATGAAGGAATAAAGATCCCTCTCTGAATTTTTTCTTAGTGGGCTCCCAATCTAAAGATGTATCTCATCCTCAGGGCAGGGCCCAATCCCATGATCCAAATTTGGGTGGAGAGGTTCAGTGTAAAAGATCACCCATTTTGGCCGGGGATTTAGCTCAGTGGTTTCGCCGCCTGCTGCGCAAGCTCAAGGACCCCAGTTCAATTCCCGGTACCAAAAAAAAAAAAAAAAAAAGATCACCCAGCTGGTAAAGGGGGCCAGTCTGGAATTTGAACACATGTCTATCCAGCTCAATACCTTCGCATTTAACCTACATCTTACAACTCCTTCCAAATGAAAGAAGAAAGATTGAGGAAGCAACTCTACCCAGGAAAACCCAGTGGTGGGACACAGAGGGGATCTGTTTGCTTCTCATTTTTTACCTTAAATCTCCTTAGTATAAAGCAAGTCAAGATCCAGTGTGGCTTCAGGGATAGACCAGCTGCTGCCCCAGATAGACCACAGAACAAAAAGAAAATACTTATTTTTGTAAAATAAAGAGTGAGTTATAAATAAGACTCCAAGTGCACCCTAAATTGGGCTGGAAATCTGAGCCTGGTGTCCTGCTTTTAGGGGGATAAAGCTTCTCGGCTGGGGGAATGTATGGAAGGGGCAGGGAACCTGGTGCTCTGAGCTCTGAGAGCCTGGAGTTTCACCAGCTACTGCATGGCTGCCAGTCTGTGCCTTCTGTCCTGCCCTGTCTGTCTGTCGTCTGCACCCCTACCTAGCACCGATCTCTTTCATGTGTGTTCCTCCAGCTTAATGACTAGAATGCCACCACATCTGTGGCACCTGCCCCTGCTCTTTGGGGACAGTTAGCCATTCCCTGCTCTCCTGGCTGCCCCAGCTCTGGGCCTGTTCCTCTATGACCTTGCTTCCAACAATGTATGTGGCTGTTCTCTGTCCTGCCACACTCCAAGCCCCTTGAGATCAAAGATTACAGCTTTGTTTGTAAATTTATTTATTTTACTGAGGAATAACTCAGGGCCTTCACCTTGAGCTACACCCCAGGACCCCACCTTTTTAAAAAAAATGTTTTAATTTTGAGACAGTGTCTTGCTAAGTCACTTAGTTGCCCAGGCTAGGCTTGAACTGTTATCCTCCTGTCTCAGCCTTCCATGGTGCTGGGATTACAGGTGTGTGCCACCCTGCCTGGCTACATTTTTTTTTAAGCTAATGGAAAAATAAATGTGAGATATGTAAAGTGGTAAACAGTGCCTGGTACACAATAGGTGCACAATAAATATTTTCTTACTTTTCTGGTTCACTCATTTTGGTTCTCTCGGTACTCAGTATAATTCCGCAAAGGCCATGGTTATTACATAGATTTTCCTTGAATAAATAAATGAACACATTTCACATCCTGCCTCTAAGGAAGGAGTCATGTCTCGTATTGATTTATGTCTCCTAGAGTATCTTCTTATTTATATCCTCTCAAATAGCTGTAACAACACTGGTCACATGGCTGGGTACAGTAAATAACTGGATTGATTTTCTCTAGTTGGAAATGAGACTGATAGGTTAAAATTTTACCTCTGGGGCAGCTACAGGAAACATGTGTTCCACCATCTGTTTTGTCTTGAGTAGTGATTGCCAAGGGTCTTAGAGACAGAGCTGCAGGTCTCTGGTAAAGCTTTAGCTTGGCCCACTTGCCAGAAAGAGAGCTGTTTTATTTTCTTCCTTTCTCTCTCTCCTCTTTTCCTCTTTTCCTTCCTTCCTTCTTCCCTGTCTGCCTTTCCTTTCTTCTTTCTTTCTCTGTCTCCTTCCAATATTCAACTCTAGATGAATAAGGCCTGCAAAAGTGAGAACACTAGTGAAATCCAAGGTTTTACTGCATAGTCCTAAGTAAGACTTGGAAAGTCTCATTTATTTCCACATGCCCAGTGCTAGCCTAGTAGATAGTCAATGTATGCCCAGTAGATAATCAAATTGTATTTCTTTGATAAGTGAAGTTGCCTTTAAGAAGGTACAGAAAAAAATGTATGAAATTGATAGTAGAATTTTGTGACAGCTGTGGTGTTAAAGCCACACAGAGAATGGATAAAAAATAATTCACTTATCTAGATAGGAAAAAAAGTGTTTTGTCACATGTTACATCATATTACTTACATAGCATTGAGCTCCTACTACATAATAGGTGCTTTAAATGCCATTTTGTCTAATCTTGACAGGAAATCTTGAAATCTTATTATAATGCTTACATTACAGATGGGGAAAAAAACTTAGAGGGGCTAAATGATTGGCCCAAGTCCACAGACTAACTGGTACTGGGCCCCCATTAAAACGTGAGCAGAGCAAGGAAAGCACCTCCAGCAACAACAGCAGTGCCTGGCATTTAGCAGATGCTAAGTAAATATTTATTAAGAATGAACTGGAAGTGGATGACTCCAAAGCCTTTGCTCTATCCATGACACCACCTGCTACTCTAAAAAAGTCTTTCATTTATTTATTTTTTGGTTTTTTGAGACAGGGTCTCACTATCTACTCTAGGTAGACAGTAGAACTCACTATATAACCCACTGGGGTTACTCACTATGTAACCCGGGCTGGCCTTGAACTTCCAGTGATGTTCCTGCCTCGGCCTCCTGAGTGCTGGGATTACAGATGTGTGCCACCACACCCAGTTTAAAAGAGTCTTTTAAAGGATCAGAGAAGGTACTAGACCTTTCTGCTTGTGATCCAGAGAGATGTGGTTAATTTGTCTACAGCTAACAAGAGTGGCTGGGCTGACTAGAACTAAAAGTTTGGATACCTGAAAGTATTTTCTCTTGACTATAAGGCAGAGACAAGCTGTGGCCTACTTCCTTTCCCCAAGAAAACTGGAGGACTGGCGAGAAACAGTTAAGAAAGAATTCCATCCAAAGCTTTCCCCCTAGAAACTAACAGCAGCCAACTTGATGCTGGAGGAAAGTTATGGCCCCCACTACAGGGGTGGACACTTAGGGCTACTTTCTCATTTACAATACCAAAATGTGAGGCTCAGATTGGGCTACTTCTGAGACTAGGCAGCTGCAAGCTGACAAGAGCTAATCATCACACAATTGTATTTCTTTTTTTTTTTTTCTTTTTCTTTTTTTGGCAGGGTCTCCTTTTGTAGTTCAGGGGGCCCTGAACTCACTATGTAGCCCAGGCTGGCCTTGACCTCATGGTGATCCTCCTGCCTCAGCCTCCTGAGTGCTAGGATTACAGGCATTTGGTACCACGCCCAGCTTGTATTTCTTCTAGTAATACCACTTAAAACTTTCACCAGTTGTTATGCCTTGTACCTACCTGTCTCCTCAAAGCCTCATGTGGTCATAGGAGGGGCTTTTCAGAGGTGGCTGTATAGGGTGTGTGATACTGGGATTAAGTGTGTGATGATGGGATCAAGGGTGTGTGATTACTAATCTACTCCACAGATTGGTTTGGCATAGTTCTGGGTTCAGATAATGGGAAGGCTGACTCTGGTGTAAATGGTATTCGCCCTAAGGGTGTGTAGCCTGGATAGAATATAAGGAACTGAGAGAGAGGTGTTGTCAACTCCTGCCACTTTGCTACTTCACTGCTTACTGCTGCTGCCCTGCTGCCTTTTGCCTTCCACCCACCATGAGCTGTTTCTCATCTGTGATGCCCCTCTCCCATGCCACTCTGCCTTGGAGCCAGCCAACCATGAAATGAAACCTCTGCAAACTGTGAGCCAAAATAAACCTTTACTCTTTTAACGTTGGGTGTCGGGTATTTTGTCTCAGCAATGAGAAAAGTAAATAAGACACCAGTCTTGAACTTTTTCTTTTGAAGAGGGGTTTTACCATTGCCCAGGCTTGGCTGGAACTCACTATTCTCCTGCATTGGCCTTTTCTGTAGTGGGAAAACAGGCATGCATACCACGTCCAGCCTGATCTTGAGCTCTGTAAGGAAGAAATGTGTCTTCTATTAGACATCTTAGGGCTATCCAGACATCTTATATATATTTTTGCCAAATAGACTTTTTCCTTCTCTTTTTTTCATTTTATTTTTATTTTTATTATTATTATTTTTTGGCACCAGGGATCGAACTTGGGTCCTTGCGTTTGCGAGGCAGGCGGCAGAACAACTGAGCTAAATCCCCGGCCCTCATTTTATTTTTAATATTGAAGAGAATGGCTCTGGATATAGCCCATTGTTACTATAAGTTAGTAGATATGGTAACTCATTATCTATTTGTTAAGTATCAAACTGGGTGTGTGCTTATGCTAGGTATACTGTAAAATAGGTAAATATATACATACATGAATAAATGAAAGTTTACAATATTCCACAGAGCATTAGAGAGACCTTGCAAAAATGACTAAACCTGTCCCAAGTCTACAAACAGGCCTACTGTCTGAAATAATGCACAGTGAAATATTTATAGCTACACAAGCCAAGGTTCTAGACCATCTCCAATATTCTTTCATTGCTTTCGAGCTCTGTATCCTTCCTTTTTCATTTCCTATTTCTTTTTTCCAGTACTGGGAACTGAACACAGGGTGTTTACACTGAGTTACACATCTATCCCATTTTACAATTTTGAGACAGGGTTTTGCTAAATCACTAAGTTGCCCAGGCTGGGTTCAAACTTCTTCTTGCTTCAGCTTCCAAGAGTCCCACATTAAAGACCTGTTCCCCCCACCTTTTTTTCTTTTCTAATATCTGAGTATTTTGTGTATTAATCTTTTGAAGGTGTCAAGCTCTGAGTGAAGATAAACTGGAGCCAGTTCTAGTGACACCTAGCTTGGGCTCCCCACTCATAAGTGTGTGGCAATGCTTTGCAGAAAAGCTATCAAACCACTCCCAACTTGGAAAGAAATCATTGACCTCATCTGTAGCCCACCTGCTGACAAAGTCAAGACAAAGGAGACTCAGTGTGGCCACAGTAGGTACGTGGATATGCCTCTTCCGGCTGACAGATCCGTCGGTGCCTTCCTGCCCTCTCCCTGTGTCAGGAGTGTGCCCTAGGAAAACTTACTCTGGACATCACCAGGCCCTGGAGCTGTTTTTCTTGGCTATCCTTCCTCTCCTCATCTCCCCACTTAATAACTCTGCATTGCTCAGTGGAACACTTGACAAGGTGAGGAAGAAATCAAGCCTGGATAACAGGTGAGGCTCCTGTCATTAAAAGGGATCCTTGATTGTTTCTTGCCCTTGTCTCCTCTTTGGTGCACTTTTGCTTTCCTCTAATTTTTCCATCTTATACATTCCGTATTGTTTTCTAAATATAGACATTCTCCAGCCTCAGTGGAAAGACCATCTACTGAAAGCAGAGTGATAGCAAGTAATGTGCCCAGCAGGCAAATCACAAAACAAATAGAGGGTACACTCAGCACTTTTTCTTCTGCTGCACAAAAGTACCCAAATAAGGCTCCTGGAAACATGGGTTGAGTAATCAAGTCCTTTTCCTGGATGTACAACAGCACAGCTTTGGGAGATAACTAATTCAGCTCATGTAATTGTACACCCGTCTAGAAGAGGAAAAGGAAGCACAAAAAGAAAGAAAAAGAGAGCGAGCCAAACTTGTAACCGCTTGCCCTCCTTCTGCACCTGCCATGACTTGCAAGCAGAATATCGTGTCCCAGCTGGCCACTTGTCCTGAATTCTGAGACCCCAAGGCACCGATTGCCCTTGGAATTAAAGAATTACAAGTGGAATTTTTGCACCTGCAAATTAAAAAAAAAAAAAGATAGTGAGAAAACTTGGAAGAGATCCCTTGAAACATTTCTGTCACCCTTGTCAGTCTGTGTTTACTGCCCCTGGCGAATGCTAACCAGGCATATGAAGAAGGACTCTTGAGAACCATTTTGCTTTCTCGCTGAAATTAATTTTGGTTCCTACAGATTACTGTAGACACGTACTGGCTGCAGGTGTGCCAAAGCCAGCATTAGGAGGAAATCCAGCAAATTTTGCAGAGATGGTTAATGATTCCTGCAAAATTAATTATATTGAAATAGGATAAGAACATATGGAAAGAATCAATCATTCCCATTTGGAGCAAATATTATTTTAGCATGCATAGATTTTTGATATAATTTCCTTCCTTTCCCTTAAGGGTTGGGATGTACTCACACACTAAGTCTTTTTGCAAAAGAGAAGATTTTTTTCCCCAGGAAAGAGGAGAAATGTGTTTCATAAATCTTTTTCCTTGTCTAATGTTGAAAGGTACATCTGGGGCTCCACAGACACTGATAAAAGCCCTCCCAGAAAACAAAACTCTGCTCTTGGGATAATTATGCTTTCCTAGTGTCTGGACACTGGTTCTGGCTTCCATTTAGAATCAGATCTGGGTTCACTTACTATGCATGGCCACATTTGCTGGACAGTTTATAGAATTTAAATGTGAAATGAGAAGAAAGCTCAGAAGCAATGGCAGTAGAATGGAATTATAAAAGTATTTTTCAAGCATTTAGAAGGGAATGGCTACATTAACAAAAATCCCACAACCACATGTTCACACCACCACACTCCCATTCCATGTACAAAAATCATCTCCAAAGTTTGGCTCTACTTTCTGTCCAAGGGAATAAAACAACAGGGACACCCATTTTAAGAGATGGGTTCCCTGGGCCGGAGGTACAGTACTGTGGTTTCTTTTCCTCCATGACATCCTTCTAATAATATTTATAGTTTATTTACTTAAGCTATTTAGATCTTGTTCCAGAAAATGTTTAAGATAACATTATATCTGTTTAGAATAACATTATTAATACAACCCCTCTTCTACATTAACCAGAAGTTTATTAGGCATTAAGTACTTGTTCATTCTTTATTTGGCAAATATAGATTAAGATTTTGTTCTATAGGCCTGGGGATTTAGCTCAGTGGTGCCACTGCCTGCCTCGCAAGCTCAAGGTCCCAAGTTCGAGCCCCGGGACCAAAAAAAAAAAAAAAAATTTAGGGGCCAGGGATTTAGCTCAGTGGTTTCGCCACCTGCCTTGCAAGCGCAAGGACCCGAGTTCGATCCCCAGTACCAAAAAAAAAAAAAAAAGATTTTGTTCTATAGTAGGTGTTATTTTAGGCCAAGAGTAAAAGACATACAAAGAAGAACAAAGGCTACTCCCCTTATTTTTGAGGACCGTACAATGCCGGAATGAAACTGACACATAATCCTCTAAATGTAAATGTAACAAGATTGTTCGTGCAAAAATGATACACTGGCTTTTCCGCTCCTCTCTTTTCATTTTGGATTTATTTTCACATGTATTTACTGGCTATTATATGCCAGGCCTAATACTAAGAATTGGGGATATAAATTTGGATACAAAAATTCAAAGAAGAATTTTAAAATAATATTCCATAATCCTAGGGACAGTGGGAAACAAATCAGAAGATATCCATTTGTAGCATTTGTGCCAGTGGAAGTGGAGCAGAGACTTGAGGGAAAAACCCATTCCTATGTGGCTTGGGAAGAAATCCTAAATTCTGTGGAAAGTAGAGGAACAGAGAGTGGTGAAGAGCTAATGACTGTGTACTTCGGCTTTCCTTAGGCTAAGGTTACATTACAACCAATCCCCGGCTCTCATGTTCATCATCTGGGGAGGTGGGGGGGATTAATTCCAGATTCCAGTGGTCAGGGTTCAGACATTAATTGTACCAAAAATACAAAAGAGATCATCTGAGATTGGCTGTATTAATAATAATAATAATAATAATAATAATAATAATAAAAAGGGACACAAAGTAGCTAGAAAATTAATTCTTCTAGGGAACAGGAGAGCTGAAGGAGAGCAAGGCACAGACAAAATGAGATAATCCTGACCAAGCCCTCAGTCAGTTGGTATAATCATAACTTTACGCGCTCCATCTGCCTCGCTAATCAGTAGTGAGCTAGGGTTATCTTCTAGTCACCAGCGTCTCTCAACCTCAGATGCTGTCTGGCCCAGAGTTGGCCTTTAATAAGTGCTGCTTGAATAGATTTTTTAAAAAGTCAATCAAGTAAAAATGAGAATAGAAATCCGTTATGTACATATGTTCTGTACATTTGGAGCTTTAACTGTATCCCATGAGTCTTGAAACACTGAGTCTTTATCATTTTCACTCATGTCAAAGCATGATTTTTCTTTTGATTTCTTTCACCCCTTGGTTAGTTAGAAGTATGTCGTCTAATTTCCACATATTTGTGTCTCCCAGATTATCCATAGGAAGATGATAGCGTTAAACGCCTCAATATGAGAAGCCTGAGATAAACACTGATTCGAGAGAATGAGAGGGCACAGGGGAGAAAGTAGGCAGAGGTTTCCGGGTGACTTTGCATATTCTTCCCACTATGGATGAAGAATGCATGTCTGTCCACACGTGGTCTTAGAATTGGTAAGGTATGACACATACTGAAGTAGGATTCCAGACAGATGAGAGAGCACCCTGGATAGGATGCGAGGTTCAAATTACCATGTTGCTCTTTTTTTTTGGCTGTAAAGGTGTTTCATTTCTCTGGGTCTCAGTTTCCTCACTTGTAAAATGGAGCTAATAGTAGCATCTATCTCATAAGGTTATCATAAGAGCAAAAGTAACTCACACAAAATACAGCACGATGGAAAGCTTCTAATGAATGTTATCCAGTATTCTTGTTAGCATTTTGGGGCCTGGAATCTGAAGCTTTTAATATTAAATATGCTGCTGTACTCCCCCGCCCATTCCTGGGCTTGAATCCTGGCTCTCCCCTTTAATAGCTCTGTGACTCGGACCTTGTCTCTTAACCTCTCTCCATCCACATCTCTCAAAGGGGAGCCAGAGACTCTCATAGGTTATGGTGAGTAGCTCAACTCATACAGATGAAGCTCTTAAAATAGTCCCCAGCCATGGTAAGTACGGACCCAGTTCCTATGCTTTTAAAATTCAAATTCTTGTTAGCTTTGGAAAGAGGTGAAAAGCAGTAGACAATTAAGCAAAAAGTTACAAATTGAAATGAATGCTATCAAGGCAATAAAATAAGGTTGAAAGAAAGAACAGTGAGAGGAAGCTAACACATTAGTTGGTCAGGGGAGCCTTTGCTGAGGAGAAAATATTGGAGCTGAGAGCTAAAGGACAGAAGCATGAAAAGGACCAAAAAACATTTTTTTTTTTTTGGTAGTACTGGGGATTGAACTCAGGGCATGGTGCATTCTAGGCAAGCATTCTGTCACTGAACTATACCCCCAGACATTTATTTTATTTAATTTTGAGAAGGGTCCTGCTACGTTGTTTGGGCTGTCACTTATGAGTCTCCTGCCTCGGCCTCTTGAATAGCCGGGATTACAAACATGCGCCACCATGTCCAGGACCGGGGAACATTTTAATCTTAACCTTGTCAAGAACTGAAGAAATCGCCTTCATAGCCAGGAGACCATTTCAAATCAAATTCCTAACAATATTCGGCATGGCAAAAATCCTTAACATGAACCTGACATGTTTACGTAGATGGGATATAAACTGACATAACATGCGATATGAGCACAGGGGCCAAATGCAGATGTGTGAACCTTGCTGGGCATTTAATTGAGCTGGCACGCATGCTACAGTACATATTAATACATACACATTTATATATGTGGACCCTTGCAGACCTGAATTTTTCTAAAAGATTATTCAGATCTAAACTTCCTAATTATTAAGATACTCAAATAAAAGTACAGAAGAAACAGAAAGAGCTTTAATTTTTAGGCTTGCACCAAGTCAAATTTACCTGGCACCACAAAGTGATGTGTGATTTGTTTCATTGTGTCAAAGATCTTGATATATAACATATGTGGGTGTGCCGTGTTTTTGACCTTTCTTTCTTCCCTTTTTTTTGAGCAGGGCCACGGTATGTAGTTCAGGCTGACTTTGAACTCACTATGTGGCCCAGGCAAGTGTCACACTTGTGGCAATCCTCCTGCCTCAGCCTCCCAAGTGCTAGGATTATAGGTGTGCGCCACCACCGCTGCCCTGTAGTAGTGTTTCAAATAGTTAGAAATATTCATATTAAAACACAGGAAGAAATGTCTGTAAAAGCCCTAACAGAATGTCACTAAACTTGACAGAAGTTTGAAAAGCAATGCTGCAAAAATTTTTTCCAGGTGAGGAAAAACTGAACTTACCATGAGGAGAGCACACTCTTCCCCTTGGCTGGTTTCATTTCATTCATTCATTCATTCATTTAACAAATATTTTGAGCCCTGTCTCCTTACTCTTCACCATCTGTCCTTCTGTCATCTACTCTGTGCCCTTTCTGGAACTGCTGAATGCCTCAAAGGGAAGGTGGGAGGAGACCCCTAAGGACTATATCAATCAGGATCAATTTGCCCTCTGCCATTCAGTTCCCTACAGCCAGCAGGAGCAAGGCAGGAGAGCAAGGGCAGATTCTCTCGCTGCTTCACATCCATGGTTTGGCAGTGCGTGGACTAGCGGACCCAGCATCCCCGCAGGGTGACACTAATGCACCTTCAGCGCCCACCAGCACTCAGAACATCACTTCCTTCCCTTCTGTCTAGGCTTGAGTGGTAATGGCTCCCCTCTTTTGCAAGTCTCGATGCTTCTGCAGCCTTCATGGATCCCCTTAAGCTTGTCCACACTTCTACGAATTATTCCTTCATTCACATCTCTTCCAAATCCAAATTGAGTGTGCTTTCTTTTTCCTGCTAAGACACTGACTCAAACAAATTTCTACTATGTTCTAAACCAGTGCTATCCAGTAAAGTATAATAGGAATCATATATACAATTATAAACTTTCTTTTAGTCATGTAAAAAAAAAAGAAACAGATACTATTAACTATAATAATAAATTTTATTTAACTCTATATATCCAAAACAGTATTTAATGTGTAAGCATTATAAAATGTACAAATATTTTACATTTTCTTATTCACATGAGATTGTCAAAATCTAATGTGTATCTTACACATCAAATTAATCACATTTCAAGTGCTCAGAAGGCACATGTAGCTAGTGGCTACCATATTGGACAGAGCAATTTTAGATACTCTGTTAGGGCTGGAGATACAGACATTAAAGATACTATCCACACTATCATGGAGTTGGTAGTCCAGTAAGAAAGGTGAACAAGCAAAGCATTAAAAACAGGACAGCAAATGCAAATTAGTGCTGTGCACAAGATGCTATGGGAATGAAGCTCTTTCCACCAGTGGTTTAGAGAGCGGAAATAATGGGTAACATCTGAGTGCCAAAGGATTCTACCAAGAAAACAAGAGCGTAGAGAGGGTAATGCATGCAGATGCTTCCCCTCTTCCCCAGCATATTAGCAGCTCTATCAGCTCTGCTCTGAATACAGACTGTACCTAAGACAGGCACCCTGCCCACTGTGGGTACACTTGGCTCTGCCTGTTATTCTGGCCTAGGTGTAGATGGATCTCTGTAATCTTAGCACAGCCTCTGCAAGGAAAAGTCTTTGAAGGAAACTCAACTAGCAAACAAGGAGGAAGATGGTGGTGAGATTCAATTTTGTGGGAGAATGCCTATAAATAGACATGTTGAAAGAACCTGGATATGTTTTCTTAAGGTAACATAACTCTGGCCACTGATTGGCTTAGTTGGCTCAGGTTCCTGGGCACAAAGACCAGCATTATATTCCCCATCTTGTCTCTTTTCTTTGCTATTCAGTATGCACTGTGATTGGCCAGGCATTAAAGCCTATTGTTGTTCATCTCCCCGCTCCCCCTGATGTTAGCCTCATTTTTCTAATGGCCCTGAGAGAATTTAAAGACCAACATCAACATCCCTGTAGTCTGTCTCTTTCACTCAAAAATCTTACTGCTGATTCTCTTGGCTTTGAAGGGAGGATATACTCACGTGACCCCCCCAAAAAGGAACAGTCACATCTTTCCTGTTTCAACTTACCTTCTCACTGCACCAAGTATTTTTGGAAGACTCGCTTGAATCTTTTGAAAACTCCAAACTTCAATTTTCTAACATGCGAGTACTGCATACATAAAATAATGACAAAATAGAGCTGCCCACCTTCTGAGCCTAGGGCTGCATGTGAAGTTCCTCTGATCCTCTTTAGGAAGGGATCAAGTTCCCTGCAAATCTCTTTGGGTGACTCCATATACTTAATAGTTGGTGAGGATTTTTAAGGATACACAAGCAGTAATTGAAGAGGAAAGGAGGATAACTATTCTTAGATGCTAGAAAAGAAGTATGCACTTAATTCAGACAAACATTCTGGCGCCTTTCTGTACGAGCAGAATTCTGATTTCCAGAAGGTTGGAGAGCTGTGGCTAACTGTTTACATCCTTTGTCTGCAGCAGTCAGATGGTATACACTGTAGCCTTATTTTCCTTGTCTCCTTCTTAAATCAACCATAAATCATTTTCAATGCCGAGCTTTCCACAAAAATTCCCTGTGGTTTCTTTCAGTCTCTCACTCCAACTATCACGTTGCGATTCCCATTGGCAATAATGTCAGCATCTGTTCTCCATACCAGCACTATTTGCAAATACTTTGAGACCAAGTCCTTGATTACCACTCAAAAGTTCAACTTCTGTTTTCTCAGTGCCAAAACACATACTATATTATCCAGTTTAAATAGTTTCCAATCCTCATCTGGGCCACGGGCTTCATCAGTTCTTCCCATTACTCGTGTTATTATTTTTTATTGCTTTTAATCCTTTTCTTTCAATTCACTTGCTGTATAAATGATTAACTTTGGTCTTGAACATTTCTAGCTTTGCCATTTGGAGTTGTGCTTCATTCCCTCCCTAAGTACCTTCCCAATCCATGAGACTGTGGACTCTAAGAGGTTTTTACTCTCAAAGGCAATTTATTGCTGCTACCTTTTTGTTTTTTCTCCACTTGACCAAAGTTAGATTTGCCTAAAAAGAATCAGTTACTCTTAAAGAGAAATTCCTATGGTTTAGAATTTCTTTCATCTCTTTGACTTGATACATCTAGGATTTTGTTTGGTGTGTGTGTGTGTGTGTGTGTGTGTGTGTGTGTGTGTGTTTTGGTATTTGAGTTTTATGTGTGTATGTGGTTTAATTTTGCCTTGTTTTGTTTATTTTTCCTAAATGACTTGGCCGAACAATGCTTGGGTCGAATAGAGCTGGGTGTGTGGCATCCTGAGCACGGTCAGGCAGTAACATTTTTACAAGCTGCCCTTTCTGTACAGACACCATGGGTTTGGACTTGGGAGAAAAATATATACTCACATGCTTGCACGTGCATGACTGTATACACAGGCAAAACTAATTCAAATATTAAAACAACACACTGAGAAAGATATTTTTACAAACCCAGCAGACTAAAAGAGCCACATCGGTATCGCATGAAGAATTCTCTTAAAAGTTAATCAAAGATATTTATGCATTTATATAAGTATAAGAGGAAATTATAAACCGTTATGAAAAGCATTACTGGGGACCGAACTCAGGACTTTGTGCTTTTGAGGCAGGCACTGTGCCACTGAGCTAAACCCTGGGCCCAAGCATTAATATCTTAATGCTACTCCGAACAAGTTTTAAGATTCTCCTTATATTAGGCAATATCCTACATGCTTTACATCAAGACATCCACTTGATCCTTTTGAAACAAGTTAGGAACTATTTTTATCTTGTTTACAGATGAGAACAATGAGCCACAGAGAGGTTATGTGACTCACCCAGGGTTTCACAGCCAAAATAATGGAAAAGGCGCAGCTAGACAATTCACATAAGATAAAGCACAATCTCATATGGAAAAATATTCAAGGCTGCCAGTAATCAAAGAAATGCAAATTAAAACACTAAGTATCATTTCATAGTACACCTTTGGGGAGGTTTAAACTGTTACTCTCAGATATGGTAGCAACAACATCTATCATATGTGAACGTTTATAGTATTTTGCTAATACTTATAAATAATGGTAAAGAGGCTCTTTTAACTCAGTGACCACACTCCTAGAAATGTATTCTTTAAGAGTTATTTAAAAGGACCCACATGATAAAAAATTTGCTACTGTGTTTTATGTTATCAAACACTGAAAGCAATCCAAAGTTCCAAGCATAAGGAATGGGTAAGTAAACATGGTACATCAGTGAAATACAGACCATGTAACTATTGAAACTAGTATTATGACTAATAATGATTATATAAAAAAGTTATAATGTTAAGTCAAGTAGGCCAAATATAAAATATTACCTGATCTATGATTGTAACTATGTAACATATACATATATATACACATATGTTCAAGTACTAGAATGGAACATAAGATGAAAACTTGAGATGTCAGATGGCATAATGCTAAGTCCATTTCTTCCCTACTTTTAATTATCTTTATTTTTGTTTTTTTCCATAAGATGGCAAAATCAGGAGTTGGGAAAAAATAGAAAATGCTGTTTCTGCTTTTTGGTAATCCATAATTTCGCTGAGAATTCATAGAATCACTGACTTTTAGAGCTCAAACAAACTATTAGACTCTTGGTGCAATGTCCCGATTTTACAGATAAATATTCTGAGGCAGAAACAGATTGACTTCCTCAAAGACACATATTTAATTAGGAGCCAAAACTTACAACTCCAACAATGACTCTCAATCATTTAGGGTATATTTCCTGCAGAGGAATTAGGTTGTTAGGACCTATCTTGAAATATACCATATTGATAAAAATGATTATATTCCCTTATCCTACTTTTTTATCTGCTGTATCAACTACCATCTTTCCCCACCCAAAATAAGCTTTATGCCAGAACAAGAGCCCTGTCCAATTCTTGACAATATACTACACATCATGCATATTTTTGGCATTTCAAGAAATGTCAAAATATTTATAAAGAAGATGAATATTTCAATAACAATGGGAAAGCTGTTAGTCATTTTCCAGTGATGGAAACAGCAGGAATTCAATTAAGATTTGATATATTGATTAAACTGAATTTCACCTTCAAATTTTTTAATAAAGGTTTTCTAACACCAACTGACTAAAAACTCAATTTCAACTTCTTAAAAACTAGTTACAGGGGTAGAAATGAAGAATATGAGTTAATCTATACATGTTTACACAGCTTTGCAGAGAGAGAGCCTCCTCTACCCACCTGTGACCACAGAAAGAAAAGCATGTCTTCAGGAGAAGTAAGTTCTGTGTAGTAGATGAGGCTCTCTACTCTTCAATTCACTTAGATCATGGCAGATTCTGGTTGGGCTCTCCGGAAGGACTCATAAAAATGAAAAAAATGTGGGAAGAGGCTAAAGAAATTGTGGAAGTTGCAGATTGGCAGAAATACCAAAGTTGCTTCAAGTTGGGGGTGGGTCATGGCAACCAAGCTGATTTATAAGGGGTCTGGAAACGCATTATGTGCTTACTCCTGGGATTCCAACATGCCTGGGCAGGTGGCTTCAGCCCAGTGAGTCTCTGGGCGCATCGACCAAACAGCACCAGCAGGCAAAGTGCTAGTGGTGGCTGCTTCCCCCAGTGCCTGGCCTGTGCCTGGCCTTTGCAGCAGCAGCGCTGGCTTTGGGCACTGGGCAGGAGCATGACTTTCTTACTGGGCTTGGTGAGAGGGCCAGGGCACCACTGAGTGGAGGTTAAGAAGGCTGCTGAGATCCCCTAGGGTTAAGTGAATTGAAAAGAAAAGAAAAATAAGAACTAAAGAGGAAGACTCTTAGGGGAGAAATGGCTTCTACGTGGAAACTGTACTTTCACATTACTAGTTACATATTTAGGTTAAGACCTACTCAGATTTCATAATCTCACTCTGCTTCTCACAACTGTAAGCCAGTTCATAATCCACAGCATTGTTACATTTTCCTTTAAGTCACAACTCCGTGGTTCTCAACCCCGACTCAACCTCAAAATCCTCCACAGAATAACAAACACGAATGCCTAGCCCCATCACCCTAGACAGATGAATTCAGTACAACTTAGGCACCTGTAGGTTTCATAAGTTTCCTTTGTGCTTCTATAAACAACCAAAGTAGAGACCCATTGCTCCAAACGGTGCAGTTAGAGGGTTTTTAGAGCAATTTTAATCTAAATATAAACAGGAGTTATCTGGGGGATCTTATTACAGTGAAGAACCCGATTTGTTAGGTCCAGTTGGGCCTGAGATGTTGAATTGCTAACAACTTATCCTGTAATGCTGATGCTACAGTCTTCAAACCAATTTTGTTTGTTGGTTTGAGACAGGGTCTCACTATGTAGTTCAAGATGGCCTTGAACTCACTATGTAGCTCAGACTGGCCTTGAACTCATGGTGATCTTCTTGCCTCAGCCTCATGAGTACTAGGATTACCATTAATCCTTTTTTTTTTTTTTGTTTGTTTTGAGACAGGGTCTCACTGTGTAGTTCAGGCTGACCTTTTTTTTTTTTTGGCAACAGTGGCTGACCTCAAACTTGTGTGATCTTCCTGCCTCTGCTTTCCAAGTGCTAGAATTACAGACATGTGCCACCATGCCCAGCTTTAATCATTTTGATTGAAGTTTTGTATCTGGTATAAGGGTCCAGCTTCATTCTTTTGCACATGGATATCCAGTTTCCCAATAACCTTTACTGAAAAGATTGTCCTTCCATTGTTGAATGGTTTAGACACTTAACAAAATTAATTGACTATATATGCAAAGATTTATTTCTGGACTCTACAAGGGCTAGCTTTTGAATTTATGTGAGAATCAGGTGAAACTGTGTCAGCAGGTGAGTCAGATCAAGTCCTATGCTTGGATGATCATGTAGGTCAGTGGTGGTGAATCTATGGCACATGTGCCAAAGCTGGCTGTTGGTTATCACTGAAAGCTCTAAAAGGTTGGTCATCACTGATTAGGGGAAGGTAGTGGGGTAAGACTTTGAAGCAACCTGTGGCCTCCTGGGAGTGATCTTGCAGATCTCTTCAATGTAGCCCAGGTTTCATCTCAGTTGTAACAAGTTGGACAGACTGTCCTGACAGTGAAGAGTCCTGCAGGATACTGTGAATGAAAGCCCTAAGTTCCATGGCAGGAGATGACCTGCATGAAGTTATGGGGACCACTATCAAAAGTGACCTGGGATGCTATAGAGTAGGTGGTACAGGAGCTAAACCTTGAGGACTTGTTTCACATGCTTTGTTTGGCTTTTTCTGAGCAGCACCTGATTAAATTTCTTCTTGGAGGGCCCTTAAAAGGGTCTCAAAAAGAAGATACTTGATATGATGGGGTTGGCTAAACTACTGTGGTCAAATGCTAGTAGCCTGATGGAGCCAAAGATTTAAGTAGGAGGTGCTTACCATATCTTGGACAAATGAGCATCCATCCTGAACTGTAGGCATCTACAGAGCAGGGTCAAGTCACATGCATTTCTCCCTTCTGTGTCTAGCAGTTTCTGGCACATGGTAGATGCTTATTAAATGTTTACTGACTTGAATTGAACACAAACCAAGGAAACAGAAATTACTTTCTGAAATAAGAAAACTCAACTGTTTCCAGTTAGGAAGTTTTTATGGCTAATTTAAATTATTTATACTATAGGAAGAGACCATTTCTCCTCTGCTCAAAGGAGACAAAGACTGGATCACTGTTATGGTTTATATCTGGATGTGCCCGCAAAGCCTTGTGGCTTTTGGGAGGTGATAGGATCATGGGGGTGTGATACTCATGAGTGGATTAGTCTACTAATGAGTTTATAACTAGATGTGATTTGGGGAGGTGAAACTCGGTTGGAGGAGGCAGGTCACTGGGGTTGTGGCCTGGCAGGGTCTATCTACCTCCCTCCTCAACTGCTCTCTGCTTCCTGCAAGCCTCCTTTGCCAGACCCCTCTGCCATGCTACCCTGGCTTGGAGTCAGCCAACTGTAGGCGAAACCTCTACAAACTGTGAGATAAAACAAATGTTTCCTCTTTTAAGCTGTAGGTGTGGGTTACTGTGTCCCAGTGACAAGAAAGTGAGACAATCACCACCTGTATTAGTCAGGGTTCACCAGAGAGATAGACACTACACACACACACAGACACACACACACACACACACACACAAAGGTTGTGGTTTTTTTGGTACCGGGGATTGAATTCAGGACCTTGCGCTTTCGAGGCAGGCAGTGGAACCACTGAGCTAAATCCCTGGCCCTACACAGGGTTTTATTAGGAAACTGGGTATCCTAGCTCTAGGAGACAGAGAATTGGCCTCTCTCTGGCCATTGTTCTGTCTGAGCCCCCAGCCATGGATGATGCCCGTCCACACTGAAGGCCAATCTGTTCAGCTTACTCCACCAACAATATATCATTCTCCTCTGCCGTAGACCTACCAAAGGACAAGGCTTCACCAGTTTTCTAGGTACCTTTCACCCAGTCGAGCTGCAACCTAAAATTAACCACCCTACCATCCTTGGTACAAAATAATTAACAGTGAAACAAATTTCAGTTGTTAAATACCCATATTCTCCAGGATCATGCCTAGCACTTGATGTGCTTTATATTTTAATTCTTGCAACAATCCATGGGTAAGCATTATTTCATTTTATAACTGAAGACCTTGAGGCTTAGAGATACTAAATGTCTTAAGGTCACACAACCATCAGTTCTGATGCTAGACTTTCTCTCTAAAATGGAATCCATGTTTCTTCTCTGATAACTCTTGGTTTACCTGTTTCCACTTGGGGGCCATTATTCTCATCTTCAGGCATACTTTCCTTTTAGGGTAAACAAAAACATTTTCTTCAGCCTCTAATCATGACCCAAACTATTAATAATCTTTATCTGTTTCTGGTCTTTTCCCAAGTTCTCCATGGTCCCTGAGTTTGGCATCAACTCAACATTTAAAGACTTGTTCAGTGAAATACATACCCCTTCCTACCTGTATACACACACACACACACACACACACACACACACATTTTTACTTCAACAAAATAAAACCATCTCCCTTTCCATTTTGAGTCAGCACAGAAACTATTTTGCACCATTCTCATAGTCACAAAAAGTCAAAATTTTAAAAAGGGGAACAAGCAACCAACACCTGCAGCAAATATTTTCTAGGTCAAGAGCTGAAGCCCTGGCACTGTAGACCTCAAGGTGAGAAGAGGTCAGTAGGCAAAGCAGGACAAGTACCAAGATCCAACAGATCTTGATGTTTAGTCTAACCTCTGTAGTTAGAGCAAAGCAGCTTAAATTGTGGGTGTGTTCTGGTCAATGAATTGTCATTGACTAGGTAGGGACAGAAAGGACAAGTAATTTTATACCTGTTGAATCTAATTAAAATTTTGGGGCTTGTACATCATCTATCTTTATTTTTTGCTATTTAACCCTTCATTCCCCTAGGACAGAGCCTGGTGTTTCACGGGTACTCACTGGTGACAAGACAGTAATAGGGAGAGATTGTTGCGTGCCCCCGTGTGGGGGGGGGGCGGCAGCAGTGGTAGTCAAGAGACCAGGAAGTAAAATGGCAGGGACTAGAGGATGTCTTTGTTTTAAAATTTTTTCTAGTTACTCATCTTTACAAAAAAAAAAAGTCTGTGACAGACTGGATAATGAAACAAAAAGCAATAACTGGTTGGTCCTTCACCTCAGATAGTTCGACAAAAACTGGTCTAGAGCCAACTACTCATTTAGAATCGGAGAGGAAATGGTGCTGGGCAGAGTTGTTAAGACTTCCTGGCTGTTTATTTAGCAGCCTAGTAAAGATGTAAGTGTAGTAGGGCTCCCAGAATAAGTCACTGGTTATAACTTTGGAAATTCATTGTTTGTAGTTCCCAGTACTCTAATCATGTACTGTGTCAGCCCATACCCTGCCAATTCCATTCATCATTAAGGCAAATGTTTATAGCCCAGATGAGCTGCCACAGACTTACACATAAATGCTTAAGAACCACTGATAGTGTATCTCTCCGAGCAGACTATTCAGCCAGTGACAAAGGAAAAAGAGTCTACTCCATCTTGTGCTATGTGAGCCATGCTGTACTTTGCACTTATGAAAGGTTTAGGTAAATCCCATGCCTGTTGTTTCTTGCCATATATAGGAACAACAACTGATACAAGACTCCATAGTTTTGCCCTCCTCATTTCTGGGAGATTGGATTGACTTATCTAATATGTGAATGTGGGAGATAAAACAGCCCTTCACTCTGTCTCATAGAGGACAGTGCTCTGTAATAGGCTTCACATGAGGTTGACTGGCTATGGATCCTGCTTCTGGGGTCCTATATTAGGAAGGCAACTGTTTCCATGTACCCCAAATTATTTTTTCCAGCATCAGCTTCATTAGTAATTGAGCTGACATTTTATTCTTCATCTGTTGACATCCTAGTGTCTCTTTGGTTTAAAACTTGAGCAGGGAACAGGGATATTATTTTCTGGGCTTCTCTTAAACCTAATCAGATGATGGTGATTCCACATGATAGTCTTGTCTAGTGGGCTATTTTGGTCTTACCATCGGTTTTATTCCCTTACAGTAGGACAGAAAACCTTGAAACGCTTGATGACTCCATTATACCTGATACCTAATATGTTCCCTTCTGCAAAGCAGGAACCAGACTTCCCTCCTTCACACTGGGAAGTGAGGATGACCTTGCTTGGCCAGTAAGTCCTTCGTCCCATATCTCTCTGAGTACATTTCTCCTAAAGCTGGGTTCCATCTTTCCGAGTTTATGACAGATCAATAAACTCATGCCTGTGACACATCATGATGGAAAACAAACACAAAATACAAGGGCTCTGGAATCAGAGGAAGAATCAGATAAAGGCGAGCCTTGGTTCTTCTAAGTATCAAGAACAAAATGTCCTATTAGTCATGTCTGTGGTAGATATGTCCTTCAGATAAGCAGAAAAAAGTCCATGGACTCTGTAGCTTTCCTATTTCCATGCCTCAGCAAGGGCTCTTTCTTAGGCTCTTCGTTCAAGCTCAGGTAGGGGCCATTTAAGCTTATGATTCTCTGAGACTTAGTTATAAGTCACTCTTGCTACAATCTTCCCTGGACTTGCATTTTTCTTTGGGCCACTGGGGCAGTATCTGGCTAATCTGACTGTGAATACTACCTACTCTTCATAAGGCAGTTTGGTGCTCACTTCTGCTGGTAGCCTGTCCTAGTAGGGACTGGCTGTGCCTGACTGAACTTCAGAGGAAGGACTGGCCCTTGATTCCTTGTCACCTGGGCAATATGGCATGCTTCTTCAATTGGGTCTGGTCTATGCTAAGATCTTTTTCTATATCCCCTTGAATATGCTATTTTATTGCCCATATTACTGTATATTACAGATTAAGTCTTTAAGATAATACCTACCTTAGATGTAGTAAAATCTCTGATTTATTGATATTTTCTACTTTCATTTCTTTATCATTCAACTTTCCTAGCCCAAACATCTTTTAATGTAAAACAAAAAACATACATTAATATATAAAAGTATGGACTCTAGCCTTTTTCTTTTTGGAAAGTTACTGACCTCATGACAAACTCATGAATAAATTCCCCAAAGTAGGATAAACCAACAGTAATTTATATTCACATGTAAACATAATTATAGTATATAGTTGCATAACTAGAATCAATGTAAATGTGTCAAAGAAAAGGAAGCATAAAGATTTTTTAAAAACTGATATGAAATAAGAAAATAGTCAACCATGTTTTTACCAAGGATTCATTAACTCAATAGTCTTGGGACCCAGAAAGTGAGGTAACCCAAGCCAAATGTTTCTGATGTTACAGTTCCTCCTGTACTGGGCCAGGCAACTGGCAACAGAACTGGAGTAGAGGTAAGCCCTGCATGTGTTAAGCAGCCTGCCAAACAGTACAGGAAGTAGTTCTTTATTCCTGAGAATTTCCTTGAGCACATGATCAGTGTTGGTGTGCATTTGGAGGAGAAACCACCCTATTAAAATGTATATGTTTAGGTGTGTGTGTTAATTACTGGGGATTGAACCTAGGACTTTGCACATGTGAGGCAAACACTAGCATTCAGACACACCCCAGTCCTTTTAAAATTTTTATTTAGAGACAGAGTTTCTGCTCAGTAGCTCTAGTTGGCTTTGAAATTATGATCCTTTGTCATCATGGCTTTAGATGTCTTTAGAAAGCTATGGGCTGAGGGATAACTGAGTGATAGAGTACTTGCGTAGTGAACATGAGGCCCTGGGTTTGATCTGTACTGAGGTAAGGGAGAGAGTCAAAGCTGTATCCTATAAATATGTACAACTGCTGTGTGTCAGAAATACACACACACACACACACACACACACACACACATACACATATATATTTTAAGTCAAAGCGAAATTACTATACATCAAAGCTTTGAGGAATGGGAAAAAATGATGAGGAAAATGCCCACTTGCTCACCCAGAGAAAGAGCAGAACCTAATCCCATTTCAGCCTGGGGCTGCTGGGCATCCCACTTCTTCCACTCTGGGTAGCAAACAAATCCCCAAGTTGCTGCTGAGCCAAACTTTAAAGGCCAGTCAGAAAATGAGCAGCACTCCCGAATGGGAAAGCCTAGATCAATGTTTTTTTCTAAAGTAAACAAAAGATCTGCAAAAGTATTTCCTTGCACTATTTGGCAAGAGAAAGAAGCACCTGGAGAGTGAGTTAGGAAGGGAAAGCATATAAGAAATGGAGTAAAACAAGGATGATTATAATGAAGCTTTGTCTCACTAATCTCCAGAGCCCAAGTGTTCTATTAGGAAACAAAGCTGCAAATGAAGAGACACTCAGAGAGACTGGTTGATTAAGAATACATTCATGGGAGGGATGTGTGGATAAATACTTTTCTGGATCTTGAATTTTATCTTTCATTTGGCTTTAAAAAAACCCTTTTAAAATATCTTCTAGAAAGTCAATGTGGAATATGTGCATTAAAATAAACGAAGGCTGGGGAAGAAGTATGAGCAATGAGGGAAGCAATTATCCACGGAGGCAGAAATTCCTTCTTTGCTTCAGTGCAGCATGTGACGCTGGCAATTTCAGCCATTTTCTTTCAGGTGATTGGCAGTGTGAGTTCTGAATGCTGTTGGGGGGGGGGCACTGTCTCTGCTCACCTGAGGGAGCGGGGCACAACTGAAGATGTATGGGGAGGGATCATTCTATTGAGCAGGGCAGCCTCTGGAGGAAGACATGGTCCTCTTGGGAGGCAGCAGCCAAGGGAAATGAGGCAGCGATTGCATGGTGTTGCCTATGCTCAGTACACAGCATTAAAAAAAAAAAAATTAAAACTCACTAATGCAATTGACTCAACAATGTCTCATCATTAATTTTTAGGAAGTCATAGTTTTAGTGCCTTTTCCCAATAAAAAGCCTTAAAACTCAGAGGATGACTGACACCTTCCCAATGTTTTTTGAAACAAATAACACTTGATATTTGAAGGTTAACTGAGGAAAAAAATTAATTTGAGCCTTTTCTGCAGTGAAATAGGAAGTGTCACTAAAAGGAGCAATGGGTTGAGAACACTGCTAGAGAATTTTTAGAAGCATAACAAAATTCCTATTTTTCCTGGACTACAAACCTCATCAGCCCAAGTAAGAGAAATAGTGCTTGGGGCTGGCAGGAGGCAATCAATGGCTCGTTTTATTTGGTAGGTAACATCTGATAAAAAAGCATTTTTTCCCCCACTGCAGCTCAGGCTCTACTTAGTGCCTGCCTGCTGGAGAAAATCAAAGTTAAAGACGCAAAGCCCTGGGATGCCAAGGACACAGTTACCTGGACAGTATTTGTGACTACTTGAAATCAACATGCTCCTGAAATATTGATTCCCGCCCCCCCCTTTATGTAATGTTAAGGGTTATTTATTCATTCACCTGCTTCTAGCTGTTCCTTACTAAAGGTTAAGTGGTTGTGAAATCACAGGCACTGGAGAATCAAAAGCTGTTATTTTAAGCTCTTAGCCAAGTAGTGGTACCTTGGAGCTTGCCTCTGACAAGCTTCACTGGCAGCTGAGGGTGGGCTGTCTTTGACCATCTGGAGGTTTTAATGTGCTCCATCCATCTCAGGCCAACCTGACTTGCCAGAGTTAGGGTCACTGTGCTCTCAGACTCTGGAAGATGAACTCAAGGGAGCTGTGCTCTGAGCCCCCTGGGCCCCCTGCAGGTACATTTGCTTTTTCTGTTCAATGCTATTTTTCTTACCTTCTGTAGGCTCTCACTTGCAGAACTATTATTACTTGCTTGTTACTGCTGACTCATACTCATCGGAAAAAATAATTTTGTCTTCAACACCTCTTCCCTGTCATTTAAGGCATATGTTAATGAAAGACAAATTTTGGCATCTACTCTCTGTAGCTCTGAGGCCACGATATAGATTCATGAAGATGCAACTGTTATTTTACTTCTATTTATATTTATAACTACACCAAAGACATCTTGCAGGTACCTTTGTGCCTCTCAAATCCCAAACCATATTCCAAGAAATGCTCAACATTTCATGCTTGAATTGGCATTAATGTGGCATTAATGCACATACAATGTTTTAAATAAAGATGTTTTCACTCAGGTTTTATTACTGACACCTCCCGACTTCACGTATTTTAAATGATGATAGAACCGAATCCTTTTGAGGACAGTGTAAGGGCTCTCCCCTCACCTTCCAGTGTAGAATGGCCTTTTCTGTGAGGAGTATACAAGCGATGAGTGCTCTGCTAGGAGGGCTGCCAAGTCCAAAGGCGAAGCCTGGGGGGAGGGGGAGGGCAAGAGCAGCACTGAGCATATGCAGAATGCTGAAAAGAACTGATTGAAAGCATTTAGCTTTGTCATTCCTCTCGGTTCCTTTTCCTTCCCTTCTTTTCCAATTTTTAACTGTAGACAAGGGCAACCTACTTATTTCATAAAATGATCTAGAATGAGCCGTGACCTTGAAGGTTGTCTGACCCAAACCCTCATCCGTTGCAATAGCTGTCTGCTTCATTCAGGAGCTCTTTCTTCTCCAACACCTTCCCCAGCAGCACCTGAGCCTATCACTTCCAAGTGCAGTGATGTGAGTAGAGGTTTGGGAATCAGACAATTCTGAGTCCTCATTTTGGCTCTACCACTCAGTAGCTCTGACTTCCTGGGCAAGTGACCTAACACCTCAGAATCCAGTCTGATCTGGTAAATGGCTGCATGGCAGCTTGAGGATTAAATGAAGTACAGTGTACAATATAACCAAGACTAAGCACTCACAGACAAGTGGAAAGTTGCTAAGCAGATCAGTAGGAACTAGGACCCATGACTTCCTGTCTGACTCTTAGGCAATACTTTTTCCATAACATCACTCTCATTCTCACAATGTCTCATAAAACCATTGAAAAAGTATTGTTGAGTACTGTGTCTGCTACCTTGTAGATTGTGAATGCTGTTATTAATAACAATACCTCACATATATATTTCGTGCTCTAGAATTTACAATGCACTTTCACAAGTGGGGAAAATAGCTCCAACAACATGCAGTCTACTGATGACTAACAGAGGCAAGAGGGAGGAGCTGCAGCTTTGAAAGAGGTCTATTAACTATGCAAATGTGAAGTTCTCTGCACTTGTGAGGAGCATAATAAACATCAGAACCAATTAGAAGTAACAATGCATGATATATTCAGGTTTCAGAACTCTGATGAGTTGGAAAGCCATAGGAATATAGCATAGAAGGTTTAGGGCAAGATTTTAACTTACCTGAAGTTTACCAATCCAGATGGTTCAGACAGCTTTATGTTTTGCTCTCACAAAGGCAGCTATCTGCAGATGGGTGAATTTTCATGTACAAACTAGAGTACAGCAATGATTTAGAATTACATAATGGTAGAAATCAAGATGTGTTCACAATTTGGAGACAAAGCATATGGAACTGAAACAAGCAAAGCAAGTAAGTTCTCAGAAGTCAGTGTTAACTGGATGTTTCAATGCAGACAAATGTGACATACTAAATGTAAAACTTATAATAATAGAAACTGTTATCTCGACATTCTCACAACTTTCTGAAGCAGTTAGTTCTTCATGTGAGAATTTTTACATTTGGACAATGCTCAAAAGTTAATTTTTAGAAATAGAGAAAAAAATGGAGGTGTATTTTAACATATTTCATTGTTTCCATAATGTTAGAAGATGAAAGAAAATTTTCTGTTAGAAAATGGTCTTGCTGAAATTCAGCTCCCTCATATGATGATGACGACGATGACGACGATGATGATGTGGTGTATGTGTGTGTGACTGGGGACTGAATCCAGGATGTTCTCCCTGAGGTACATGCTCAGTTCTTTTTCCATTGTTTTATTTTGAGACAGGGTCTCCACTAAGTTGCTAAATTGCCCAGGTTAGGCTTGAACTTGCAGTTCTCTTGCCTCAGTCTCCCAGAGTGCTGGGATTACAGTTGTATGCCATCACACCTAGCTAGAAGAAGAATTTCTAAATATCAGACTCTGCCTAACCAAATGATCTAGCTTTATAAATTGGAGGGGGAAATTAGAATTGCACGCAGTTATCAAATATTTTAAGTTAATGCCCAAACATACATTTGCAACACTGCATAATTTCTTAATATTGACATAAATTCTTAATATTCCAGATAGGCCCCTTTCCATTCTCCACACAACCTATGCCTTTTTTGGTTGTTGCTGTTGTTGTTCGGCAGCAGACGCTAAGGATGAGGTTGACACAGGTAGGGCAGGAGACAGAAGGACTGACTGGACAAGAGGATGTGGGAAAAGGAAGGCCCTACTGTACAGCCATGTAGAATAGGAGGTCTACGCTGGACAGAGCCCAAGGCAGCTCAGTTTGTGTCTCACAGTCCAAATTTGGTTGATGTATTTTTGAAGCTTCTAAAGGTTAACTCACATGCTGTAATATAGTATGGAAAGACATGAAGCTGAATTTTACTGTGCCAGTCAAGAGGCTGGCTTGAATCTCCTATTTAGAACTGAGAGAGACAGTACAATTTACATGTGTGAGAATGTGAGAATAATTTTACCTTCTGTTGTTTTTAAAACCACCTTGGGCCATGATTTTTAAGTGGAGACACAAGAAGATCTGCTGGGGTTCCCATAGCAACATTAACTTATCTAAACTGCCCTTGTTGTATGCAATACTTTCATAACGAGTTTGGCTTTTAAATGCACAGTTTAATTATGAAATAAAACTAAGTTAAGCATCTCAAGCAAATTTTGACTTTTACATTTACTGATGTATGCATATTTAAATAGAAACCTTGATAACGGTATTTCTAAGGACTTGCCACCAAGGCAAGTTTATGCAAAATCTTTCTGTGGTCTTCCTTGCTACTGACTCTGATCTTACTCCATTCCATTCTGCAGACAACTCTTCAACAAATCCTCCAAGTACATTCATGAATGTACTTACCATGGTAAGGATGAAACAGAAACCAACCAACCTCAGATGGCTCCAGGTGAAACTAGAAGTCAATATACCTACTACTGTCAGCTGTTAACAAGCTGACTCTCCCTGTCCATGTCTTTTCTGCTATTCCTCATCATAACCTTATCATTAACATCCCATTCCACACAGACTCATCGTCTCACAATATTCTGAGAACAGAAGGTCAAGGGCTAGCCTGCAGCCTACCTCCTTCCAGAAGCCTGATTCTTCCCTATTCTTTTTTCACAGCTGCTCTCTCTCTTTAGAACTATGACTATTGTTATCATCACTGTACAATGTTTTGATGGAGAAAAAGCAGCCTTCCTCCTCCTCTTTTCTGCTAACAGTGACTTGATTTTCCTCTGAGGAACCTTCTTCAACCCATCCTGTCTGGTGACACCATCAATTAAGCTTCCCTGCCTCAACCTGTCAAGTGACGAACCCACGACTTAAGTTGGATTGATTACATCCCTCCAGAAAACTGAATTTCAAGTGATTCAAAAAGGAGAAACAGTTGAAATTAAATTATTCCATTGGTGGTCCTTTCAAGAAAGTTCCCCTTTTTTCCAGAATTCTGTGACTCACAATCAAAGTCCACTAATTAGTAAGTTCCCCATTTGAGTATTTATTCATATGTTATTTTATGTCATGATTTTATGGCTTGCCAGTTTAACTCTACTTATGCTCACTGAAGACAGGACTGGGTCTTCACTGATTGTATTATTCCATGTAATTCAGCACAATGTAAGTACTCGGGAGATTTTGGATAATGAAAGACCAACCTTAGAAACTCCATTTTTTAAAAAAACAAACTGCAGTTTGTAAGCCAAAATATGTCCTTATTGAAGTAATGCAATGGTGTAAGTCAATTTCTAATTGCTACAGGAATTTTCTTGAGTATGACGGTTGTCCTAAAGAGAACTTACAGTTTAAATATCTAATAATAGCCTGAAAGTAATGCTAGCATGGGCCATACTTCCCTAATTTTAGGAAAGAAACTAAAAGTGTATTTCAGATATTAATCCCTGAAATAAAGAAACACATGTTTTGGGGAAAACAGACAAAAAACAATACACTTCAATCTTGGGCTTGTAACTTTCCCTAGAAACAAGGCCTACTGCCTCTCTGCTGTTAGGTGACAATGGCGGAGAGTTCAACTGTTTGTGAAATGCTTTAAAGAAGATGATAAATGTGTATATAAATAAAGATTTTTTTCTACTTCTAAAATGTAGTAGGCTATGGTTTCTCAAAAGTATGTCATTTATATCAGTAATCTAATTGAATGCTTATAAAATTCAAAGAACAAACAAGATGTTTAGATGTAATAAACCCACACAAGCTTGCACATATCAACTTTTGAAGATACAATAAAATGGTACACTTGTTCAGATCAACTTACATGCACTTAAAATGCACAAAGAGCTCACCCAAGATACAATACCAAGAAATACAAATTCTCTTTTCTTCTCATTGTCTTTTGAGAAACAAAAGATTTTCAGGAATCTTTAAAGGGCAGAGTCCTCTGGTTTTATGTCTTAGCATGGTACATATTTCAGTCATGAGAAAGGAGTGGAAAATAGCAATTTGGAACTATTTTGAGTCCAGTGCGATGGTTTTTGGAATTTTCCTTGAACCCACACTCGATGCATTTTCACTTGCTTTTTCCTATTAACCTGTAAGCGACGATCAACCAGATTTTGCTTTTCATCTAATCCGGCCTTGCAGAACATACGGTGGACTTCCCCTTTGAGACAAAAATGGCAGTCAAAGACAGGACATGTGACTGAGGGTGGGGGAGGTAAGGAGCAATGGAATACTGATGGAATGATTAAACATGCAAATTTCATTTATACAAAGAAACAATGCCTAACGCAACTGGGTGAAGGAAACCTCTGAAACCAAGTGTGTTTCTCTCAGACACAAACGTATACCAAGCATAAACAGGCCAACACAGCAGGCATTAGGCAGCTATGCAAAAACTACTGGCCTTTTAAAAGATGCCTCTTTTTTGAGTTTTTGCTGGTTTATGGAGACCCCAAATGGTACATTATAAAAGTGGAAATCTTTGAATGCAGGATTCATTTGGTATTGTCAGAAATACTTTTTTGAAAATGAGAAATTGACTAGAGATAAGTAATTTTCTGTACAGTTAGACGATTCCCTCATTTGGCTATGTTATATTATCAATTTTTTTGTCTAGCAACATCTCCAAAATTTTATTCTGTACTTTCACATGAGTATGAGAGTGGGACAAGTGACTCTTTAAAGCAGTTTTAACTGGAAAAAGATTAAAAGCCAAGAAGGCCATTTTCAAATTTTTATGTAGATTACAAGCACCAAAGTATGAAGACATTTGATGTTTAATCAACTGCTGAAGTCTCATTTTTATAGCTTTTGAGTTTCTCTTCACAAATACTAACCAAAGAGAGTTTTCACAGCTAATGATATCCTTTTATAGATTAGCATACCTTTCGTAAAGAAATATGCTCGGGTACCATCTCCTCGAACATAAAAATTTTCAGATAAACAATGCCCTAAAAAATAATAAGTGAAAAAAACCTTGGTATTCCTTAACAAACAATAAAAATCCAAGCAACTTGACATGAAATATAAACAAGGCATTCTTTAAACACATGAAAATAACCCCAAAGTGAATATACTATTACCCTTTTTGAAACGAAGCTGAGTGTTATCATATCTTCCATAGTCCCGAAAGAGCAGCATTCCCCCGGGCTTCAGCAACTTAGACAGTCGGTTGACAACACCTTGCATCCTTTGAAAACAAAGTAAGATAGCTTCTTTGTGGAGATCTTGTTTGATAGGGCAGATTGAACCTTCTTGGGACACAATAGAAAAGGCTCAATAAGGCCAAAGAAATCTAAACCATAAATGGAAGGGCAACAAAAACAAAAATATTTTGTAAAGAAGGAAAAAAAAAGACATCAACTTGCTAAATGACGACGTTCAGAAGGTTTAGCGTTTCAGGAAATCACCCAAATGATAGGCCTGGGCACTTAACAGAGTTTGAAGTATGGCATCAAAAGCTGAACTACAAAAACGATGTTTCTTGATATTTACAGCAAACCACCATGGTGCTGAGGGAGACTTAAAATAAATGAAGGTGCTTCATGTTCCTTGCAAAACAAAAACTATGTCAGAGGTACCCAAAATGGTACATATCAAATTGGGGATCATCCTTCCTCCAAATTAGCTCATTCTCCCTCTGATTTGTTTAGTTCAAAGATACCCTTATTCACCTCAGGAAGAAGAGATGACTTTTTTCTTCCTCCGTCCTCTCCATGTGGACATCAAATTTTATGTCCTCTCTCTTCTTTTTTTCCTTTTATGCCATCTTTGATATTGTCTCGCTCTTGTGTTTCCCACTGGTACTTTCTTAGTACAAATCCCTAGCTCCCGAGGCCTAGAAACAGAATTGCTTTCCAGCATTCTTTGTTATTCTTCCGCCAGTTCTTCTGGCATATTACCAATGAGTTATTCTGCTTAAAATGATGGTTTTGTCAAATCACCTCCTTGCTCAAAAACTTTCATGACTTCAATCCATAGAGCAAAATTTTATTTAATAGATTTCTTAAGATTACTCCTGACACCACTAAATCCTTCCAATGTCTTTTTCTCTACTTCTCATCCTAAATACCTTTTCTAGCCCAACTGTTAAGTGCTTGGGTCTGCGTAGCCTATGTCTTTGCTTACAGGTTTCCTCTCAAAGAAATCTTTTCCCCTGACTTTCTTCCTATTTAAATTTTATTCACATATCAATTCCCAGCTCAATACCAGGAAGCCTTTACTTTCTTCCTTTTACCATTTATTCTTACTTATATGGCTTGCCGTCAAATACAACCTCTTAGAACGGTCTTTGATTTGGTATTTTTGATTACAAGTTCATGGCCTTGTGTGATTAAGGGCCAGAGTAGCAAAGATGTAGTTCTCATATCAATGCTGAGTGACTGGCATTAGCTGCCTACAGAGCTTTAATGAGGAGGGCGCTCGCAGCTCTTTGGGAATGACAGAGTACAAAATTGATTATCAATGTCTGCCACAAGCAGAGAACTGTAAACGGCAGTTCGTGCACTAAGTCCGTGATCTCTTTGTTTTATCCAACCTACTTAAAGCTGCTGACCTTTTCTTATTTTGAAAACCAGGAGTTTAAATTAGATAATGTGTAAATTCCTTCCAATTAAAACACTATTTGGTGGAATAGTGGGGTGGAAGCCATATTATGTCACATTATGAAGGAAGTACAGATAGTGAGAAAATGAAAGCAAGAAAGAAATATGGCAGAGATAGTATGAGTATGTAAAAGGTTCTTTTTGAAAACTGGGACATAAATAAAAGGGAAAAGGGAAAGTATTTTATCCTTGTTTATTACAGATTATAGTCACACTGCTTATATCCTTAGGCTTTGGCAATAAAGAAAACCATATTTAAACCTTAAAATCATTACTTTCAGGACAAATTTTATGTACAGAGCAACATCTCTGTAATTATAAGCTAAACACAAATGAAACCAAAATACAGAAAAATAAAGAGCCAAGTACTTCAAAATGTAGCCAGCTCCCTCTCCAAGTCCCTTCCTCCAACTATCCTTTAATGTCTGGATTTGTGGACAAAGGAAAGGTGCAGGGAGCCGCTTTTCTTGATTGTTCCTGTCCTGTTTCAGAACATAGTTCCAGAGCTGGTAACTGAGACCTGCAGGGTGGACTGGGCTGGGGACAAGGTGGGCAAGATAAGGCTAAAGCTCCTTTTCTTTCTTCTTGGCTGACTGTGCTGTCCTCACCTACCTCTGGATGGAGGCAGATGAAGGGAGAAAGAAGAGATTTTAAAAAGGAGTATTTGTTGACTGTCTACGTTTGGATTTACAGTAAGTACTTTATACTTTATTTCAATGAGAAGAACAGTTAGCTTTTCTTTTATAGCCTCCTACATCTTATTGCCATGTAGGCCGGAACTCCCACAGTCAGGGTCTAAATTCCTTGCCAATTATTTGAATCTAGATTTTCCAAGCTGCCAAAAAGCTACTTTTCTAGAACTTTCCTGGGGGGCAATCCACTACTATAGTCCTAAATGATCCTATAGACACTGCCTTGCCTTTTTACTTATTGTTGGCTGCCTTCTACTCATTCATTTTAATTTAATTTGTTTATTTATTTAGAGATGGGATCTCACTAAGTTGCTCAAGCTGTTCTCAAATTCCTGGGCTCTAGTGATTCTCTTGCCTCCGCCTCCTGAGAGGCTTGAACTACAGGTGCATGACACCACACTCATTATCATTCACCTTATTTTTAGATTATTTCCACATAAGTAAGAAAGTGGTATTAACATGATAAATCTGAATTTATTTCATAATAAACAGAATGAAATACTGTATTATAAAAGCAATCTTCCTAAGACATCTGTTTCCCCTTCTCTTTAACATTCAATTTAAATCATGAGAAAATACGTTATCTAAATTAATTTCAAATAGCCTTTTTGCAGTCTTATTTAGAATTTGTACATTTCCTGTTATGGGTGCCAAATAGGAAATCTTGTTCTTTATCCACCTACACCATCCTTTTAACTATTCATATAAGGAAACAAAATACAAATAGATTAATAGATTAGCAGAAAAGAAACTGAGAGGAAAAAGTAGTTTCATGGTACCTGATATGTTACAAATATAAACTTGTTTTGGATTTATTTGGAAACCTAACGTTCTCCACAGCAAAATGCTAATCTCTGAATAGGATGTAAAAAGAAGGGTCTTGATGACTTCATAATTGCAAAGGAAGAAACACATGGTAACTTAGCTTCTGTGGGAAAGGGTCACACTCAAAAATAAATTATTGATCCAGGTCTGAATCCCCTACAGGGGATTATGAAAACTCAATTTTAAGAAACTTTGTAAAAGCACATACTGACACCATACACAGGCTTTAATACAGAGAAGGTGGCAATATTTTGAGGACGATGACCACTTTAATAGCTTTTAACCACTTTAACATCTGTTTGTTTCCTCTCTAAAGAAAAGCTGCCTTTATAGTTTTTTGTTTGTTTGCTGGTACTGGGAATTGAACTCAGGGCCTTATGTTTGCCAGGCAGGCGCTGTACTGCTGAGCTACACCCCTGGCTGCCTTTACAGTTTTAAAACATTGTGCAAACTTAAATTTTTAAGTCACAAATATTTAGGGGGGTTGGAGGTGTAGCTCAGTGGTACAGTACTTGTCTAGCATGCACAAGGCCCTGGATTTATTCCTTAACACACAAACACACACACACACACACACACACACACACACATCCCATATATATTTTCTGCCAAAAATTGTATACATCAGCAAAACAAAAGCTTGTATAAATATTTTAATACTAAATTTATTAAGACATCCTGAGATTAATACAAGTTACATTTGGCCTCTGCAATTACAAGAGATGCTCAAAGTGGTGGCCATTAGCTTTCAGACATTTATTAGTAAAGCGAACTGCTGTACTACTGTACATTTTTTTGGTGGACTCTGTATACAAGTGATGGCACTAGGCCCACCTTAGATCATAAAGGCACAAGGATAATCTGGTAAATTGCTATAACCCCTAATTTCTTACTGGGCTTCTCTAAAACAAAAATTTTAAAACCCATCAAAACAGACCTATGTGATGTTGAACAGATCCATAGCCCACCTTCATGAACATTCGGGAAGATGCTAAATCAAAGATGTTTGTTTCTGATCACCAAGTACAATTTCCCTCTTGGGAGTCTATTAGGCTGCTATGAATTTGTAATTTTCTTGAAGCACTGTCACTTTTAATAGGTATGTGTCTATGCTCACTTCATTCTGACAGTGACAGAAAGCTCGCTAATGAAGTAGTTTGACCAGTTTCTTTCTTAAAGTCTGAAGAAAAGAAAAACTGCATTTAAAAGGCTGCATATTATACATAATGTAGTTCACTAAATAATAAATTCAAGAATTGTCATTTTTACTTTGATAGCTCTAAAAACCACTACTGATAAAGGAGCTTCACTCATCTGCTTTGCCCTTTCATCTTCATTTACCTGTCAGGATGAATAGAAGAGAGCACAAAGACGAGGAGAACGACATCCAGGATCCCGTCTGGGAAAGGGTATGGTGAACTATCATCACACACATCGTGAACAAAGGCAGAACACTGGGCGGCTCTGTAGGACGATTGTGACTGTCATTATCAAGGAACACAAAGCCAAAAAAAGGAGTTAGCCGAATTCCCAGATTTTTTAACATAAAAAGGTCAAATTTTTTACTTTTCCTCCCAAGAGCCTGTCCTCTAAATCTAAATGTACTTTATTTCCAGTTCATTATTCTTTAGCTTCATTCAGGCTGCCGTAAAAATGAAGTCTAACACTTAGACCCGGTGACAAATATTCTTTACAGTCCCCGTGCAGACTGAGAAGCTGAGTAGGGTAGCTGTGCAAGTCAGAGGCGGGGCCACTGCCTACCCTGCCTGGTTTCAGAGCTGCTGCCGCAGTCCTTGATTCTCCCACTGCTTTCTTCACATCACCTTTGCTTCAAAATACAAATGCCTTACGCTACATAATCAAAATGGTTGCACAACTATGCAAATATATTAAATGAGATGGTATGTGAACTGTTTCAATAAGGCTATAATTTCAAAAATTGCATTAAAGTAACAACACACAATTTATCTACAGAAACATCAGAAGAAAATATATCAACACATTAACATTGATTCACCCTAAGAAGTGTGATTACAGGTCTATTTTTCTTTCTCTTTAGGCTTTTTATTATTTTGAAAAATATATGCAATGAATCACTCTTATTATCAGAAATTAAAATTGTACTTAATTTTTAAAAAGTTTTACTTAATTTATGTATTTACCATACATTTTCCATTTGCTAAAATTGTCTTTTCTGGCAATGCTCACGAGCATTCAAGATTTGTGCAACAAATCCAGGTTTTGCACTGTTTTCCTTATAGTCTAAAACATTTTAAATTTGCATCAAATGTTTTCCCAGATTATTTTTCTGCAGTACTGGGGACTGAACCCAAGGCCTTCACACTGACCTACACCTCCAGCGCTTATGTATTTTTTGAGAAAGGGAACAGCTAAGCCACCAAGTTGCCCAGTGTGGGGCTCAAAGTTGAGATCCTCCTGACTCAGCCTCTCAGAGTGCCAGGATTGCAAGTTGGACACTACCACGCACAGCTTCCCAGATTTGTTTTGTTTTTTGAGATAGGGTCTCGCTACAGAGTCCAGGCTAGCCTTGAATTTACTATGTAGCCTAGGCTGGCCTCAAACTTGTGGTGATCTTCCTGCCTTCAGCCTCCTAAGTGCCTCAGATTTTCTTATTTTGGAAATTTTAATTTAGGGCCGGGGATTTATCTCAGTGGTGCTGCCACCTGCCTCGCAAGCACAAGGTCCCAAGTTCGATCCCCGGTACCAAAAAAAAATTTTTAATTTAATGAGTGTTTACCATGTTCAGACAATGTGTAAGGCTTTAGAGATCCAAATATGAATAAGATCTTCTTATAGGACTTAATTAAAAATTTAATTTTGGGGGGTGGGAGTTTTTTACCCATCTAAAAATCCTAATTTTAACTTAAACAAGCTGTTTGGAGCAAGGGTACCCATGGGCAGGTGTAGAGTCTGAATTTTGTATGTAAGTACCTTCCTCTTCATCCCTGTACAGTGCTGGCCTTTCTAGGTTTACTAATCCCTCGAGAACACTAATATCCAAAACAACTGCTGTTGTTTTAGTGCATCAGTTGCTGCTGATATTCTTAGAAATTGTAAAAGTTCAGTTAAAAATGGCTACCAATAACATTCGATCCAGAAATATTTCAAAATAATCAGTTTAAAAGCAAATGAATTATTTTCATACAGATTCTCTTGAAAGGAAATATGAGGCATACCTTTATAAGCTCCACAGCTCCAGAGGCAAAATCACAACAATAAAGAAAGGATTCTGGAATGTTCCTGTGAAAATGGAAGAAAGATTTAAATCTAGAGTTCAGACTTGTTCAAATTAGAGAAAAAAGGGAACTGTAGATATGAGTTGTTGGTAAGAATTTCTTTGGTAGAATTTTGGACACTGCCTTCTTTTGAGCATTGTTTCCTGGGCTGGTGCATGTGTACTCTTCTGAACCAGTGCTTGTCTCCATCACTTCCTAATTATAGGTGACTCCAGCCCTAATTTTAAGGCCCTCCTTTACTTGGTCCTTTCTGCCTTGTATCACATCACACTCCCACGAGAGAGATCTCCAAGGCCATCCTTCCTCACTACTCCATTGGCCTCCTTTCTTAGAAAGGATCTCTGCCTCCCCCAAGCTGTCCTGCAGCCCTCTTAGCCTAACTAAACTCTACTCTTCTCCGAGGACTCTCTGATCCCTGTGTTCCTTCATTCCTCTTTCTTTCTGTCCAACTCATTTGGTTCTTACGCCTTTCACAGAGGCTCTGCTGCTCTGGTAGGGAAGACACACACACTTACACACTTATGAGGGATCACTATGTTTGTGGTCTAGGCTGGACTTGAACGCCTGAGCTCAAGGAATCCTCCTGTCTTAACCTCCCAAATATCTGGCACTATAGGCATGGACCACTGCACCCAGCCCACATATATTTTTTTATTAGAATACAAAGTAGTAAATAAAATTGTCTAATAAATAGTAAGAGTACAGAACAAATAGATCTGTTTTGGAAACCTGGATTTGACTTTTATTAACTCTGTGAATTTGACTTAACTTCTCTAAGACTCAGTTGCTTTATTTACAATATGTACCTAAATTCAATTTTGTTTTGCAGGGGAGTGTTTATTCATATGAAAATCTTAACTAATTTTAATTAGTTTCTTCCAAAATTAAACATGCTTTGTTTGGTCTTTACTTGGAATTTGGTAACAGTGCTGGTCCCTGGTTATTCATGGGCAGGCACATGCTTTCAGTTCTGTGGTCCGTGTCTTTCCTGATCATTCTCTGTATGCTGCTATCAAGTAACCCTATCATGTCGCACAGAATCATGTCTGAATCACACAAAACGTTCAGGAGTTTAAGTATGGTCCTGGTAGTTTAAGTATGGTCCTGACTCTTGTGGATTTTATGGTCACCTTGAGAACATGCTTAGTTTTATACAACTTTTATAAGGGTGTGGAGAAGGACAGCACCCTAAAAGGTAAGTCCTCAAAGTTTTGAAGGGGAAGATGGGACTGCCAAGTGAGGGGAAGAAGCATAAGGGATTAGAGGTGAGAGTCACGAGCCAGCAGTGAGAAGCAGAGCTGACTCTGAGAGGTCACAGTGGTATGTGGCAGGACATACAGCAGGCCTTGAGGCACAAAATTAGGACCTCTAATTTGAGTCAAGAGGCATTTCAAGCAATGTGGACTTCTAAATAAATATCCAATATAAACACAAATATGATTTAACAAAATCTCACCTAGGATTTTAAAGGCAACTCATTGATGAATACTATGTTCACATATACTTCATTCATTCTGTGGCCAGAGGGACTTGCATTCGATTTAAGACCTGTCTAAACAAGTTACAGTATGAATAGGACTTAGATATGAAAAATTAACCATTAAAAACTTGGACTGCTTGATCTTTTTTCATCAGTCTCATTAAAACCAGTACTTTATACCCCTGCTGTTTCCCATGGTCCACATATAACTGTGACTTGTAATTTGCTGAGTGGCCACATGTGTTTGAAATGTTCTCACTTACCACTCAGGTGTGCAGAGCATTACGTGCATAATGGCTAAGGACAGGGCTCTGCAAACAGACTGCTGAAGGTTTGATTCCTGGCTCTACCATTTAGTTGTGTGACTGAGAGAAAATTACTCTCTCTTGTACTTCTGTTTCCTTGTTTTTAAAATACAGAAATACATAGCACCTAAGGTGGTTGTTAGGACTGAATGAATTCACATAGTAAAGTTTCTAGAAAGTTGCCTGACTCACAGTAAGCACTCAATAAATGTTAGTTCATTTTTATAACTTACTATTCCTATTGAAGGAGATCTGCCTCTGCCTTCCAGCAACTTAAAAACTTACATGTCCTCTAAAAGCCCTGTATGTAACTCAGAATGCTTTTATGGACCCTGCTACATGTAGCTCATTATAAAAAGTTTGCAGTTTACCTCTGGGTAGTTACTGAATACAAACCAGACCATGAGCAGTCTAATAAGGAAAGCATGTGCCATGTTCCATGTGTCCTGCCAGGGTGGCAGAATGACCTCTGAGACAGAGTTCCCACTGCATCAGCAGACCACGTTGAAGTCTTATGACCACCCAATGACTTTCCAGAGCCTTTCTGTAAAATCAGCTGACTGCCTTGGCCCTTTTCCCAGCAAACAGGTGTAAATACCACTACTACCACCACACCACCAAACACTCTCCTGGCAGGGGGTTTGAGAATTAAATGATCCTTGGAGAATGATCTGACCTCTCCATTCCAGAGGCCTAATTATGGTAAAATATTCTGAAAATGTAAAAATATTAATGTTATACTCTCCAAAAGCAATAAAACATAATTTCTTGAGTGGGAAAAAGTCTATTTCTCCATTTGTAAGGCCAATCACTGGTTGCTTTTTAAAGTGAATTAATTATCTTAGGCTATTGGTCTCCTATGATTTCTAAAACATGACAAAAAAAGACACAAGTCAAGAAGAAAGTCAGAAGTGAGAAGCCAAGAGCTTACATTATTAGTTGGAGGGAGAAGTAGAGAAGGAAAAATACAACTAACAAGTGAGCAATCAGAGATTAAACAGCCAATGCAGTTTGATCTGTAACTATCTATGTTATACTGGTCAGCAACCTGGAAAATCAGATTAGGATAAAATATGCTCTCTGCCTCAATGAATATAAGAAGTGGCAAAGAATAAAGAAATGACATGCTAAACAATACCTTGAGATTAGTCACAAAGTAACATGTAACAATTGCCAATGTAGGTATGCATGTATACTAGAAGTTCATTTATCACTGGGGTGAAGGAACCTGGCTATGTGGTATAAGGGAACAGAAAATTTTAGCTCAGAAACTGGGAAAGGGAAAATGAAGATAAAAAACATCGAAAAAGAAAGGCCATTCAGAACTGTAAACCTCATCTGGGCCTGGATACTTTAATTGGTTATTAGAAAATATTACAGAATCATTGCTTGTTACGTTAGGTTTATAAAAGTATCGGAGGATGTTCTGATATTCTGGAGATGATTCCTGTATAATCAAAGATAAAGTGTCACGATGCTGACATTATGTCAAAAAATTGTTGACTCAAGGTGGAGGGCTTATGGAAACTTTTTTTTTTTTCTTTAGACAGGATCTCGCTATGTAGTTCAGACTGTCCTTAAACTCACTATGTAGCCCAGGCTGACCTTGAACTTGTGGTGATTCTCCTGCCTCAGCCTCACAAGTGCTGGGATTACAGGCATGAGCCACCATGCCCAGAAATTTATGGAAATTTATTATTCTATCTTTGTTTTTTCAAATGCATTTACATGAAAAACTTAAAAGATCACATAATTACATTAAAAATTTGCAAAGAGAATGAAAATTCCATCAGTGGCTAGGTTAGGGTAAGGAGAATAATGGGTAATTTTCCCACCACCCCTTTCCTCCAGTGGAAGTGTTCTGCAATGTGCTCATGCTGATTTTATAATGGAAAAATGATGTGAAAGCTATCGTGTAAACTTACAAAAAGAAAAGAATCTGACCTATCAGCATAGGTAAAAGTTGTTTGGAGAGTTTTGTGAGGTGTGTCATTTTCATCATGGAAATTCTAAAACACAGAGGTGAGATGGTGAACAGGAAGTGCCTATCAGGAAAACATCACTTACTTCAACTCTTTTGAGTCTTAGGGTTAATTTCTGCCAATTCTAAACAATTTCAAGCCTAGATACAATGATCTGACACTCAAAGGTCTGTTTTGTTTGTTTTTTTTGAAACAGGGTCTCCCTATGTAGTTCAGGCTGGCCTTGAATTCACTATGGAGCCTAGGCCAGCCTGGGACTGTCAGGCAGCCTCCTGCCTCAGCCTCTCAAGTGGTGGGATTATAGGTGGGTACCACCTTGCCCAGAGGCAAAGGTCTTATACTAGGTGCTACTCCAGAAATGATGACAAAATAAAATGAGGATTAAGATGTAAGCCTTAAACTCAGTTTTCCATGTGTAAAATGATATGTAAGTATGCAGGAGGAACAAACAGCCTCTGAAATTGGGCAACTCACAGCTTAATGAAAGGATGAAATCTCTTATTCTTTTACCCTTAAACACAACCTTAAAAAAGTACTTGAATCTCAAGGTGGGTAACCCATGGCTGTGAAGCACTATCTTCACATGAAATTAGCACTCAGACTGAGATGCTTCTTTTGAAATGTGCTTTAGTCATTGTTTATATGGGAATTAAAAACCCTACTGGCATATACATGATAACGCATTTCCAAAATTTCTCAACATCCCTTCAATATGTACAACTATGTAGGAGACAACACTGAAACTTACTGCAAGGTGTTCAAAATTGGAAAAACACTATTTCCAGCACCACAGCCAACCTAAAACCAAGAGATTAAACAAATATCATGAATGCATTAAATTTTCCTCACAATGTCAAATTTTCTATTTTAAAAAAACCACCTTACTGTATCTCTAGGTATGGTAGAGCTTTCTAATTCAAAAGCAATGAGATGGGCCAGGGATTTAGCTTAGCAGTTCCACTGCCTGCCTCACAAGCACAAGGTCCCGAGTTCAATCCCCAGTGCCAAAAAAAAAAAAAAAAAGCAATGAGATAAATCACAAGAATAACACTGCAAGATCTGACTATGGAAACATTTAAAATTTGTACACACCAAAACTCCAAATAAACCAAATTAAAAAGTGTCCAACACACTGGGAAAAAATATTTGTGATAAATATGATAAAGGGTAGGAGTCAATTAAAAACAACAAGCAAAGGAAAAAAATGGACAGAATTACAAAAGAAGTACAAATGGCTCCTAAATATTCGAGAATGATGGGACCTATTTAGTAATCAAAGAAATGCAAATTAAAACAAGGTTCAATATTTTTCTAACAAAGTGGAAAACTCTAAAATACTTTAAGAATTTTCCAACCAATAAGAGTATGATGCAACAGAAATATACACACATATATTGGCACAACTTCCTAGAAAGCAATTTGGCAATGTTTTAAGGGTATTAAAATTTTTCATAAATTATAAACTAATAAATATAACCTGACAATAAAAGAAAATGCAGCTATACTCAAAGGTATTCGTGGCTGAAAACTTGGAAACAATTCAAATGCCCAGTAGTATGGAAATAGATCATGAAATTATAGTATTCCAGTATGGTAAAATATTTTACAGTCATTTACAGGGAATTTTTAAAGAGAGGGAAAATTACCTATGATATGTTAAAAAGAAAGAAAATCCCCAAATAAATCTACAATATAAATACAATATAAACAAAAGGAGAAAAAAGTAAAATGTTAACAGTGGTTAAATCCTTTGTGGAATTGTGGATAATTTCTCATATCTGCTTTTTTGTAAATTCCTTGTAAGCAACATACATTAGCTTTGTAACCAGAAAGACAGAGTTTAGTTTCAAAAATAGAAAACCAAGTTCTCTATATTAGATTATAGCAAATTAATTATATATCTCACTTATTGCTATTTCACCTAAAAAGTGATAATAACAGAGAGAGTAAAAATTTAGACCAAAACTTCATCAGTACTCAAAACTGTCCTCAAGGTAGAAATGAAAAGAGGCAAATTAAAAGAAAAAGAGCAACAAAATGAAAGCCATAAAGTTAAAACTTGGCCTGATTAAAGATCCAAGACCCTTAAATATTATTTATGTGTAAAAATATACTGTGCATATATACTTAATCAGATTTGATCATTTTTTACCTAAGCAATGGACCATTAGCAAAATAAAGTGGAATATAGACTAAATTTTTGTTGCTTCCTGCCTTCGTTCCTTGGGTACAGTACCTCTAGTATTCTGAAAGTGGCATCGCTCCCAGGAAACAGTTCAGTCTTGGGGGGTCCTTTTCTGTCCTCTTCAGAGTCTAGGCTGGGACGATCAAATTCTCTTTTGCTTTGATCATCTGATGAACCAGAACTTTTCTCATAATAGTTTTTTTCTTCTGGCATTTTTGAGAAACAGTTTGCAGCATCAGTTTCTACAAGATCCCATAATGGTTCTCCCATCTTCTCTTCGGTTTCTTTATCAACGGGAAGAATTTCAGGAAATTCCCTCAACAACCAATTACGATTCTTGAAAAACTTACTCTTATGAATCTTGTAAAATGTGTCCCAGTATTTACTAGCTTCACTTTCATATTTAACTAAAATAAAGAGAAAAAAATTATTTTACTATGAATTCTATTTACTATTAGATACTATTTTGATAACTAAATTTAATTATTTTAAATGTATTAATACATTATCAACAATTATATTTAATATTAACTTCATTATTATTATAGTAATTTAAAAATTTTTATTTATCTGATAAAAGGTTCAAACTACAAAGGTTTAATTTCCTTGAAAATGTCTCTGTTGCTGGAAGTTGTAGTACATGCCTGTAATCTCAACACTTATGGGAGGCTGAGGCATGAGGATCACTGCAAGTTCCAGGCCCGCCTAGGCTGCATAGTAAGTTCAAGGCCAGCCTGGACTACCCTGTCTCAAAAAAAAAAGTGTCTATGTGTGGGATGTGTAGTCCTATCACCATAAATCTGCCTTTATCTTATAGATTGGCCAATCAATTTTTGTGAGGAATATAATCACTGTGAACAACTTTCTACAGTTTAAATCTTGGAATCTTAGCAGTTACATTTTCCTCAATAATTTGTGTGGCTTTTTATTATCTCACAGAAAGTATACCTCTTTTTTTAAGTCTCTGCAAATACAGTTGAGATATGACAAATGTGCAAACTGCTGATCAGGAAGGAAATTGCAGAATTAGAAATGACAATTTTAGAGCTAGAAGATTCACTGAAAATAGTCTACTTCAAATCCCTTGTTTTACATTTGAGGAACCTGAACCCATTTGTTTCTGGATCTAGAGCCCCAATCACAATGGAACCAGATGATGTCTCCTGACTCTTGAAGCACTGGGGTCACAAAACTATTCTTCCCCAACTTCCAAAGGCGTTTCTTACTACTGATTTCTCCTAATATGAAACCTTAAAGAGAATTACTGATGCTTTCTTAAAACAGTCAAGCACTTTGTGATGTCATCTCTGGGCCAAGGCCAGGGTTAGGTTATTTGTCTCAAAGCTTCAGTCAGTTCTCAGCCTTCTGCCTCTTCCTATCTGTACTTTACAATAATAAAATAATTCACTCTCCTTCATTCATCCAATATTCATTGACTCCTATTATGTAAAAGGCTAATCCCTAGACCTAATCTATGGATCAAGAATTACTTTCACTCAGGGCAGGGGATTTAGCTCAGTGGTTCTGGCGCCTGCCTCGCAAGCTCAAGGGCCGGAGTTCGATGCCCGGTACCAAAAAAAAATTACTTTCACTCAGTGTAGACCCATGGCATTTTAAAGTACTTTAAAGAATGCAAAAGCTTTCTAATGGATATACAATAATTTCCAAGATTTAGCGTTGGAATGGGGAAGGGAAGTATAGAACAGCATATATATTATGAAACTTTTCGTTAAGGAGGAGAGGAGGAAAAAATAGGAGCGTGTACACATAGAAACACTTACGTATGTGTGTGTATAACCACATTGTAGAAAACACCTCTTACAGGACAATCTCCTAATTAGTAACACCGCCTCTCAGGAGGGGGATGGAACAGCTGGGGACCACAGTTTGAAGGAGTGTTGTTGTTTTGTTTTTTTTTTTGGTACCGGGGATCGAACTTGGGTCCTTGCACTTGTGCAGCAGGCGGCGAAACCACTGAGCTAAATCCCCGGCCCATGAAGGAATGTTTTCATTTGAACTATGATCCATGTGAATGTACTACCTTTTCCAAGACTAAATTAAACCAAAAACAAAAAGGACTCATTTCTTTGAAAATTTTACAGACGCCTCTACCCTCAGAACAAGCAGTTGCCTGCAATCACGTTCATCTTTGTTATAGAGCCCTGTCCTGAAGCCCTTATAGCTTTCCCTTCCTTCTTCCCATTTTCATCCTTATAGCCTTGTACCATAGATCTCCATCCACGTAGCCAGAAGACCTTCTTCCCATCAAAGCTGAACTGTATCTGGCAGCAGGTCTGCTATAAAGACAGAAACGCCCATCTGTATTTAAAGTCTGAGAAATGAAAGTGGGTATATATAAGAAAAGAATTATGTGATGTTAAGTCCAAAACATGTTCTGTACTAATAGAAGGAAGTCTATTCCTGGTTTACTTAAAAATGTATATTTATTTTGAAAATAGTTCTACCTTTACTTTTAATAATTTTATTATACCATATATTAAAAAAAAAACAACATTCTGAAATTAGGACAACATCTGAAATCAGGAGAAATCAGAAAGCTGCCAAATTCTCTAAGGGCCTTCTTGAACAGTCTTTTCTTCCTTTACGTTAAAACTTCTCTTTGTAACTCACTCCAGGCAGGTAAAAGATTTTAGGCCTAATAAAAAGTAGCCAGAAGACCTACATTTAAAGCTAAGAAGACCTAATGCAGTCAAATCTTTAATATTTGGGTTTCTAACAGTAAGGTGCTTGTGAAGTGAATTTGAGCCTAATAACTAGTAAGTAGAATTTAATACTATACCTGATTAATTTGTGGGTATAGTCCCTTAACAATTAATCAAGGGTGCTGTAGGGACTGCAAGGGAGTAACATGCTTTTTAAAATGTGCATAGCAGCTCTACACATAAAAGAAAAAAGTGGCCAGGTGTGGTGGCACACACCTGCAATCCCTGCACTCAGGCGGTTGAGCCAGGAGGATTATAAAGAGTTCAAGGGCAGCCTGGGCTACACAGTGAGTTCAAGACCAGCCTGAACTACTTAGTGAGACCCTGTCTCAAGATACCAAAAAAAAAAAAGAAGGAAAAAAGTAGCAAATAACTCAAATCCCCAAAGACATGAAAATGAGCAAGCAAACTATGCACGCTGAAACAAGTAAACATATATCAATTTAAAAATAAAGGGTAATATTAAGAGAAAACATTCACACAACATTAAAGACACTAATGACACCTCTAACATTTCTACTCCTTTATAAAAATCACAGAAAATCTGGAGGAATGGTAACAAATAATGATTATTTGGTAGTTCTTTCCTGTCTCTACACAAAAATAAAGAATCTTGGCTGAATTCTTCATCTTGCCTACAGAATTTCCTTACTTGATGAGGAGATTGAATTAGAATTATCTCTACAGTCTGTCTAAGCTCTAAAAATTCTATGCATTTTCCTATTATACCCCATGAGTCTGTAGAGTCAAACAATATCAGTTCTGCAAACTATACAATCTTGGGTCAGATTTCTGTTTTAAACATGAGCCCATACTACTGTTCTGACTTTCATAATTTATAAAGAAAGTTAATCTATAGTGATGTAACTGCAATCTGGATCAGATAACAAATATATCAAGCATCTAAATTCAGCTCTAGATAATGCAACCTTTATTGAACAAGGACTTGATTACTTTTAGATGACAATAGTCAAGTTATGCTAATATATACTTTCAAGCCATTTTCAAGTAATTCTCATTCAAAAATGAAGAGGAAAAAAAAAATCAAACAATTACATAATATGCCAACACCAGCAGCAATAAAAATAATAACAACAATAACATATTGAATATTTATTATGGGTTAAGCATTATGTCAAATGCTTGACTTGGATTTTTTTTTCCCATTCAATGTTACTAATATCACTCAGAAAATGTTACTTCAATTTACAGACAAAAAAAATTCAAGGTGAGAAAGGTTAACGCTTTCCCCAAAGTCACCCTGTTAGAAAGAACAGAATCAGAACCTAGACCAAGTCTGTCACACTCTAAAGTCTGTGCTCTCAACCATTTCACGACACCATTTTCCTACACAAGGTCAACATGAACCCCCACCACAATCTCTCTGAAAGTAACTTATTTTTCTGATTCTTACTTTCCTCTCAGTTATAAAGCATCAAGGTGAAATTGAAACCTCAATGTGACTTATAGTCAGTGTAAGTAAATTGTAAAACTAATGCTGATTGGAGTTAACTTTCATTAGAATAGTTCAGAAACACAGAATTAATTAAATCCTGTTCTTTGAATCATATAAAACATAAACCATTCAAGATTATGTGATGAAATTATGATGTGTGATAGAATTAAAATGCTCTATAAGACAGATGAGCTCATGGGTCAAAAATGAAACAGAGAAGGAGCTGCACCAATGGGCTAGAATGTGTGTGGCCTTTTAAAGCGGTGGTTTCACCAGTATCTCCAATCAATGCTGGCCATTTCACAGATCCCAGTACTGTGTGACAGCTTCTGAGGCCCCACAGAAGCTTAATTAAACTCATAATGATGAGCAGGAAACAACAAACACCCTCAGTGTGTGATTTAATGTCCTGAACTGCATGAATATCTGTGATCACAGGGGATATGGAGGAATTACTCCCTGCCCTGGAGTGAAAAAAAAGAGTCCCAACCTGTTGTCAACTCACTACAAGTTCAGGTCAATAATGATTAAAAAGGTATAGTATGGAAGAATCTGCACTGTCTTGATCTTGTCTGACTGCCTAACAGGTATATGAATCATTAATTTTTCTTAGAGGAATTTTTTTTCCTTCCAAAGTTGCCAATTCAGAAACAACTGCTCTATGCCAATGGCAGTAAAAGGGATGTAGTGATCTGTTTAACCATAGCCAGATGAAGCAACTTCTCAATTATTCACTTATTAAATTTAATAATGCTGAGAGAAAGGAACATGGCACACTAACTCTACTTAAATATTCATAATTCACTCTGAATCACCCTGAGTATCATAACTAAAAAAGTGAATTAAACCATTTATGTATCTGGCATATATGATATAATTATGAATTAGGAAAATTTATTCTAAGTTGCCATGTAACAAAAAGCAATTTGAAGTTATTTTTGCACATCAATTACGCAAATACCTGAGCTTTCAAAGTTGGAAATTTCCACGTCACTGATGAAGTTCACTGTCTAATAAAAGAAAACTCTTAAAATTACAACATTAAAAGTATATTGCTAAAGCATTGCATGAACATTAAAGCAGCCAAAGCTATCTTATAAATGAGTACCCTGTATTTATCAGTACAAAATTTTAATCTATTTTTTTCCACATAGAACGTTCTCCTAAGTGGTAAGACATTCATTCACAAGGTAAAGTACAGTGAGACTTATTATTTTGCTTGACATAGATAACTTACCTTAGGTAGGCTGTTATTTACAAGGATATTTTTAAATGGAAATAGCTCCTTTTGTTGTTAAGTTTTTAAAAACCATTACATTTGCTATACAACTGGCTGAGATACAACACACTGGAGATCTTTTTAGGGAATTATAAAATATAATCATGTTAACTCAGAAACTGCCAAATGTATCTTTCTCATTTCTGAATTAACCTGCTTTTAAAAGAAATATGAGCTATAATAAAATTGAAAAGTAATTATGAAAAGGAAATGTGAAATTAAAAATCATTAATCTGGGCAATCTAATTGAAAGAAATATTGCCAACGAGAGCCTGGATGCTATACATTTTAATCACAGAAATGAGATGTCAGCCCTGCTGCAGCAAAAGACTTAGTTGTGATGTGTAAGTTCTCATTTTCAGATTCTGAGAGTGTTTCCTAACTTGGTTCTCATCAATAGCTAAGACAACAGGTAAATAATGGGAGAGGAGAGTGACAAGAGAGAGAGAGCTACGAAGAGACCAAAAGCAACGTGTTGGAGTTGGCTGGCACAGGAGAGCAACCTGTATTTCCTCCCAGTGACATTAATGGAGATAAGGTCAATGAACATTGCACCTGCTATATAATGATCTGCATATGGAATACTTTGTGATGAGAGAAAGGACTCTCCTAGCTAAGAAAAGATGGTGGTTAACAGAGTGCTGGCAGAAGAGCCAGGTCAAGACCTCCTTTGGGTTCTCACAAGGAGTAGAAGCAGAGCTTTTAAATGACCTATTTACCTTGACTCCTATTCATCAGAAGCCTCACCCTGGGCTTCTGCAGACTGGTAAGTCTACAATCCTTGCAGAAACTGTACTGAGTGGCTCTCATTGTAACGTCCTGTCCCTTAACACAGTTCTTCAGAACACAAATTTTCTTCCTTTGCCACCCTGCTGGCAACCTTGTTTTAAGTGCGACAAAGTGGTCACTTCATAGTGTGTTCCCCCTCCTGCAGTGGCCCTCTGACACACATGAAGTCCACTGTACTGAGTAGTGTTACAGGGATACAGAGGGGCTCCAGCAGAAACCTCTGCCTCTCTGAGTCATTTTGAAATGGAATCTTTTGTTCTGTGTCTTTACAGCAGCCAGAAATGTTCCTCAGAAAAAGACTGGACTTACTAGTAAGCAAATCAAATGCCTCAGAGTGGTACCATCAGCCCTCTCCTGCTTGCCTTTCCTGCTTTTATAGACAGGCCAGTCACCACCTTTCTATTTTGGTCACACTATGGTTCTGTGGGAACTGTCATTTTCTTTTTCTGCGGTTTCCGAGGCCCTAAAATAACCTTCTCATTAGCTTCACTCAAGTTCATTGTTAACATAAATAGGATAAAATAGGCAGTCACGTACAGAGCACTTTCAGAGAACATTATCAGCTCTGCTCATCTACAAGTATTTATGCTCTGAACAGAAATATTCAAAAGAGGGTGAAAAAAATCCCTGGTTTTTCATATTATTAGGAAATACACTGTCTATAATTTTAACTTCCTGGAAATGAATTAAAATGACTGATAACTTTTAATTCAGTTCAGGCTTGACTTTCTTTGTCACATCCAGGTGGCCACTAGCAGAAGCTTGAGTAATGTGGAAAATATGTCTGTGCAGCTGCTGGCAAAGAAGCAAAGTTACACTTCCTCAGAAACTGTGTGACAGAGTTCTTGCAAAGGAATGCAATGTTGGCTGATTTGTAGGCAGTACTGCCACTGGTATGCAACCTCAAATCCAACCCTAACACTTGCTGGCCTTTTCCACTCTGGGATTGCATGGCCGGAGCCTGTAAAAACAGAAAGGTCCCACTGTGGAGCAGGTGCCCTTCTCCCCTGTCCATCCCCCAGGACACACTAATGCTTAGGCTGAGGAAGGAGAACCGAGTCTAAGGAACTTCGATGCTCGAGGATTATGAGGTTATCAAGATAACAGAGCGTGGGTCAGCACTGCTCCCTTCACTAGGTAAGGGCCACTAATGAGGGTTTTCTTACTAGTTCAGGCTTCCCTAATGTCTCTGCTTCAAACTTCAGTCTCCATTGTAAGCTAATATCACTAGAAAAACAGTGAACTACTAGTGCATTAGTCATTTTCACTTTGCTTGGCTTACACAGAGGAATGCAAACATTTTTCCCTGGGGAGTTTTAGGATAGTTGATCAATGTAGGAATAAATATGTAAACAAATACCAGTAAGTATTTTAGTTTCTGTGAGACCATAGAGTCTGTTGCAACTGCTCAATTCTGTGTTCCAATAAAACTTTATTTATAAAAACAGACACCAGAGGGTGGGGGATTTAGCTCAGTGGTTCCTCAGCCTGCCTTGCAAGTGCAAGGTCCCGAGTTTGATCCCTGGTACCAAACAAACAAACAAACAAACAAAAAACAAACAAAAAAAACAGGAAGCAGGCTAGATCTCGCCATAGGCTCTAGTTTACTGGCTTGTTTTACTCACAGGTTACAGTGATGTTGCTATAAGGATAACAGAAAAAAGATAATGAACAGTACAAAGGTATTGCGGCAATCTAATCCATGGCATTAAAAGCTGGAATAGAGGTTTTTTTATGAGGTGTGAGGGGTTTGAGGAGTGCTGTAATCAGAAATGAGCATAACGAAGCTCCTAGGTTATTACTGGTAATATTCTGTTTCTCAATGTGGGTGCTATTCACACAGATGTATTCAATTTGTGAAAATTCACTGAACTTTGTTAGGATTCATTTTTGAATTGTATAAATTTGTCTACTTGGTCCTTCAATAAATTAATTTTTAAAAATAAAGAAAAAGAAACAGTATGTTCTGAACATGAAGTTGTTTTAAGAAAAGTAAAGTGAGGGCTGAGGATTTAGCTCAGTGGTTCCGCTGCCTGCCTTGCAAGCACAAGGATCCGAGTTCAATCCCTGGTACCAAAAAAAAAAAAGAAAAGTAAAGTGGTAAATCTCATATAGGAGCTAGCACAGTGCCTTTGGGTTCCTACATATGTACAGAGAAGGACATGGGCTTCTTTCTCTCATTTCTTTTTTTTTAGGGGATGTATGTATGTTTTTTTTATATTGCAGCAAAAACACATACTATAAAATTTAACATTTTAAGCATTTTTAAGCTTATAGTTCAGTAGTGTTTTCACATAGTTGTGAGACAGCTCCAGAATGCTTCCATCTTGACAAACTGTAACTTGAAACCCACTAAATAACTCCTTCTCCCCCTGCCCCTTAGTCCTTGGCAACCACTGTTCTACTGTTTCTGTGAATTTCACTACATTAGGTATCATATAAGTGGTATCACACAGTAGTATTTGTTCTGTGATTGCCTTATTTCACTTAGCATGATGTCCTCATCTATGTTGTAATATGTGACAGGACTTTTTTCCTTTTTAAGTGGGAATAATATTCCATTTTATGTATATACCACATGCTGTTTATCCATTAATCCAGTGATGGACATTTAGATTGCTTCTGTTGCTTATCATGAATAGTGCTGTTATGAACATGGAAATGTAAATATCTCTTTGCAATCTTGCTTTCAACTTTTTGGATATAACACAGAAGTGAATTGCTAGATCACACTGAAGTTCTAATTTTAATTTTTTGAGGAATCTCTGTACTGTTTTCCACAGTGGGCACACCAATTTAAAATCTCAGCAAGAGTACACAAGGGCTTACTCCTATGTCTCTACATCCTTGTCATTTTCTGGTTTTCTGACAGTAGCACAGGCCAATTTTTTCAAAACAATGTTGGCAAGGGCTTACCTGAATCAAAGTATAAATAAAAGGTCTCTAAGAAAAGTGCTTTCAATCCTTATTAAAACTTTATCCTAAAAGACTAGCGACATTTTATATGACTTTATCTTCTTCATTCAAAGTTTATAAGTTTGCTCAAAGTTTCTAGCAAGTGAAATACACAATAGCATTCTGAAAGCAGTATAGCAAGAGGAAAATTTTAAAGTTACATTTTCGTATCTTGCTTAAAATGCTGCCCATATGTGTATCTCCCAGAATAAGCAATATGACTACTAAAAGACCAATTATAGGGTGAATACATAATTTATTTCATTAATTTTGGTTCCACTATACTAGAAGAACTGGGAATTCGACCAAAGGGAATGAGTGGATTGATTGGCTTAGTCAGAAGTTAAGAACTCTCAAAAGCAATGAGACAGAAGAAAAGGTGATGAGGGTGTGACTTGAACCAGCAGAAGATAAAATAGAGAAGCTGGGCTCCACGAGGCCCTATCATCGGCTACCTTGCTCTTCCTGAATGACTCGCACAGCTGAGTTTTCCTCTACTTTTTTTCTGGCAGCTGCTTCTTCTTCTTTAGACCACTGCATGTGATCCCTGTTAAAAAAATAAATAAAAAGATTATAAAGCATGCCTTATAACTGAAGGCAAAAAAAAGATGGCTAGGGACTCTCTTTCATCCTAGATTAGACAAATGCAAGTGATACAAACCAATGGCATGTTAAGTGAATAGTTTTGTGTCATATGTAACTTCTACAGTTCTTCGGTTGAACTCCGGTTGTGTTGCAAGCCCCACCTACCTTTGGGAACGGCTGCTGAAGTAACATCCCCAGAATACTCTGAGGCATGATTATCTGGGAGCTGGTATGGTTTGCCATTTTTTACTCTACAGCTAAATTTATTTGCCTTTTAATTAATTTACAAACAAGGCATTCTTTAACAATATTTTAATGCTCCTTTTATAAAACTTGCATTCTAATACTCCACTGTCAGAGACATGAAAGTTTTCAAATATTTTGTATTTACCCTGCAATTTTAATTTTTAAAGTATCTTTAGATTTGTTATTAGCTACTTTAATTTCTGAAAAGAGATTCGCTTATGTTTAAATGATAGAGTACATACAGAAGGATGACTTTTCTACAATGTGGCTCTTTCTATAAGTATTTTTAGTTTTAGAATTTATCCTTCCTATATGAGAATATACTACTCTGTGTTGCAACAATGTCTTTATTGTTGTCTAGCATACATGAGCCTTATCATTGAAAAAAATCCGTATCACTAAAAAAAAGATCTCCTTAGGATGGAGGCAACAATCTATATACAAAAAAGGTGATTTTCATTTTGGTTTTGTTTTTACAAGGTTTCCATTGCCTTTTTTGTACACATGAGTAAAACAACATCCTGAATTTTCTGAATTTCCATTTTTTGAAACAAAAAAATCCCGAACCCCCTACATTCAAGTTCCATAAAGCCTACTGGTAACTATTAGAAAACATCTTAACACAGTTATCATATGACATTTGTAGTCACGTGATGTATCAGTCATATGACTGATGAGACTAGATAAGATAAAAAATTTTTGGATTTTCATGTCAGTCATCATTACGGTTACTGACCAATATTAAACAAGCAGGGCCTGGGATTTAGCTCAGTGGTGCTGCACCTGCCTTGCAAGTTCGAGGTCCTGAGTTCGATCCCCCATACCCAAAAAAAAAAAAATTAACCAAGCAGTTGGCATGATCATAATTACTACCATTGACTATTTATTACATGTCAGACATTGTGCTAAACACATTTCATACAGTTTTCTTTTTTTTGGTACCGGGGATCAAACTTGGGTCCTTCCACTTGCGCAGCAGGTGGCGAAACATACATTTTTCTTTTATTTAATCCTTTCAGAAATCTTGTGAACGTGTTCCAGTCATGCTTATTTTGCATATGAGGAAACAGAAGTTTAGTAATTCACTCAAGGTCCTATAGTTGAAGGTGGCAGAGCAGAATTCAAACCCAAATTTATCTCATCAGAATCCATCTCATCAGTCACTAGTCTATTATTATCTAGCAACACAGTGGGGTAGAGATGTAAGACTTACTCCTTGCCCATCCAAGGCATATGTTCTTCTAATGCAGGCAGATAAACAGAAAGTAAATGATAAAACAGTGCACATGCACTGTTAGAACCTGACGAGTGGGACTGTTGCCAATTAACACTTGGGCTCAGGTTGGGGAAAGGTGGTGGGGCAATTACTGTTGTCCTTAAGAGACTGGCAATTAGGACAGCGTATACAGGAAACAATGAAGAAGTCTATTTTGATTGGTTCTCTTGGGGAACTGCAGATGAGGCTGGGATTTGGGTAACAGTCAGATTTCAGAGGATTTTAAATAGCTTAAAAGAGATGACAAAGCAAGGAGGGACTAGAGGGAGATGGATTAGAATGTTGTGGTAGTCTGGGAGTAATGAGTCACAGGACTAAGGTGGTGGTAATAGAAAGCAGAAAGGAACAGTTGGGGGAGACACTGAAAAAAATTGTAGTTATGACTTGGAGATAACTAGATATTGGAAAAGAAAGTGAGAGCTGCCAATGAGTCCCAAGGTTTTATCACTGAGCATAGAGGAAAGTGGGGTAGCAATGACAGAATAAGGAGCTGCTTTGGGTGGAATGATGAGAACTTCGGTTCTATTTTAAGTTATGTTTATGCAATCAAATGTAAGAGGGTATATTCCAGTGACCTAGTTACATAATACACTACTGAAAGGTGAGGAACTATTTTCATTTTTAAAGGATTAAGATTGGTACACTGGCTCTCCAGGAAAAGCAAATGGAGAATGTAAAAATCAGAGTTCAACAGATAAAAATCTAACCAGTAGTATTTTTTAAAAACTGCAATCACTTAGAACCCAAATAATCATTAAGCAGCTTTGTCACTTGCTTTAATGAATTAAATTAGAATAAATTTTTGTTTTGACTTACTTTAATATATGTAAGTAAAACCATATGAACTGGGGCTGGCAACTACATATTGTGTATGTACATGACAGAAAATCAGGGAAACAATGAGAGTATATGTGGTCTTCAGCTTTAAACATTTCTTTTAAATTGTTAGTTTAACTTATCACTTCCTAAGGATTTAATAGATTTGGTTATTTCTTAAATTGCCCTGACTTCCTTAAACAATTTGTTACTTCATTTTCCTAACTGTGAAGTGAAGGAAATATTACACCCTAAGCTCCTGCAGAACAGATTTTCCCACTGTACAGTTACAGAATCCCCACAGAAACCTATAAAATGTTCCTCCTATATTTATGGGAACTTCCTACAGACCGGCTGTTTTATGGCAATTCTTTACATTAGAAGAGTCTGATTCATATAAACTGAAACCCCACCGCCAGCAGTAAGAATTATTCAAGTTTTTAATAATAAATATAACAATAGAATTTAAGCACAGAGGCAACTAACTAATAAGCAAACTGAAAATAATCAGATATTTAACAACAACAAAAACCAAAGGAAAAAATAGTTCACACTGTTGGGCCTATGAATTGCACTTCTTGGAATCTATTGTGAAAAAGTAACTCAAAGGAATAATGAAGTTCTGTACCGAAAAATATTTGTACAAAGATAATCATTAGTACACTAAATATAAAAACAGAAAATTGGAAATAAACTCAGTGATGGGGAATGAAAACATCATAGTAACTCAAAGGAATATTATGGAGCCATTTAAAGTAGTAAATATGACTACTATGTAGCAATGTGAAAAAGTATTTATGAAATAACATGGTTATACACATGTACAACTCACAAGGAATGTAAACAGTATGTATTATACTCGTGTACTAATAAACTAAAATAAAAAAAAAATAACATGAGGTTAAAAAAGCAGATTACCAAAATGTATATGTATTATAATTACAATTGTTTGAAATTATTATATACATTGAATAAAGGCTCTAAATGGTGAAATAATTATTAAAATAGGATTAAAAGAGAACTGTCTTGGATGTGAGGGCGGTCTGGCTGTGACGTCTGTCACCCCATTGATCGCCAGGGTTGATACGGCTGATCTAGCTGGCGAGGCGGGTGTCCCCTCCCTCCCTCCCGGTTCCATGTGCGTCCCTCCCGAAGCTGCGCCCTCGGTCGAAGAGGACGACCACCCCCAGTAGAGGACCGTTTCCTCGGTCAAGGGTATACGAGTAGCTGCGCTCCCCTGCTAGAACCTCCAAACAAGCTCTCAATAGAGAGCTGGCTTAAAATTACCTTAACATTGTAAAGATCCTTCAACTAGAGATAATTTTTAAAATAAATTTTATTTTATCCCATTCCCCCAGCAAGCCTCCTCCCCTCTCTATGTGTAAAAGCTTTGTTTCCATTTTTACCTTGTTTTCTCTTTTTTCTTGTCCCTCCTCCCTTCTTTCCCTTCCCATTTAGAGATCATTTTTTTAAAAATTTATTTATATAAAACTGTACTTTAAGTCATGTAACAGTGCTCATTAAAACTTATCCTTCCTGAGGGAAAACCCAGAAACCCCTGGTTTGTTTTTTTGTTGTTGTTTTGGTGGTACTGGAAATTGAACCCAGAGCCTTCACACTGAGCTACAACCCTGGGCCTTTTTTAATTTTTCATTTTGAGACAGGCTCTCACTAAGTCACTGAGTTGCCCAGGCTGGGCTCAAAATTGTAATCCTCCAGCCTCAACTTCCCAGGGTGTTAAGTTTACAGGTGCAGGCCATCACAACTAGCTGCAGCAATCCCTTTTTATTTTTTGGACAAATTTATTACTGCAATTTATTATATCCTACTTGAAAAAAATGTATGGTCCTCCTGGTCTTCAGTAGGGGGGCATTTATCGCAGTGTATTTTATTTATGATGAATGTTGAAAAATTACTATCAAAAATGTCTTAGCAGTATGAGCATAAAAAGCAAGTTTTATATGGTAAAACACCTAATGTGTATGCACATAATAATGATGCTCAATATCAAAGAAAAACAGACAATATATGTACTTGATATAACTAGTAAGCATTTTGGGACACATGAAGATATCTTTTTAGGACATGAAAATCTTAACATCTGTTGATCTACAAGTTGTTTGAAAACAACCTAAAACACATATACAGCAACCTTTTAAAATATACATCATAATAAGAAAAAAAATAATCTATCTTTCATTACAAAGAAAAGGGAGAATATACAGTAAGAATACATATAGAATCCATCTGGAATTATTCAACAATAATACAAAACAATATACAAGAATTTATTTTAGTACCCCATCACCCATTAGTAAATAGAACATAATAAAACAAAAATCCCAAGAAATAAGAATAAAAAAATATTCATGGAGCACTCAACCAACTGGCAAATGAAGAATATATTTTAATTCGCCCATGGATCCAAAATGGTACAAAACATATCATTGCATAATTTGATTAAAAGATGCAATTAAATTCCCACACTACTGCTCACATCAAAATACAGAATTAAGTCAGCTCAAAATTTCTTCTTTTATTTTTTTTGGTACCGGGGATTGGATTCTGGACCTTGTGCTTACGAAGCAGGCAGTGGCACCACTGAGCTACATCCCTGGCTCTCAAAATTTATTCTTAATAGTAAACCGTACAGGGCCGGGGATGTAGCTCAGTGGCACCACACCTGTTTGGCAAGTGCAAGGTCCTAAATTCGATTCCTGGTACCAAAAAAAAAGACAGTAAACCATACAAATACATAATCCAGAGGTCAACTTTAAGAGTGAGTTCCTCATGAAAACACTATTCTATACTTTAGGATACTTCATTCTTGTAGTGAATTTTTTTAGGGAATTCTGAAGAAATAATTCAAATTGAGTTTTCGTATTACTTGTACAGATTTTCACTACATGAAGAATTTTCACAGAATTCTGAAAATATACTTGAGTATGCTGTATATTTACAGAGATTTGATGCAATATACATATTGCATGTAGTCCAAATGCAGATTTGTGAACATCCCATCTATTCTTGGTTTCACACTATACTGTGTTCTTTGTAAGCATAAATGAAACCAAAATGACTAGAGTTGTTCCCATGAAATATATATTAATAAAAGCCACCTGCACTATTCAGTTCAGGTTAGCACACAAGGTCATGTAGAAACAAAGGTTTCCCACACTCTGTTCTTATGCTTACTCTCAATGTCAGTTCTTTCATGCTTTCTGAGGTTTTGTGGCATCATGGAATGCTTTCTCTTAGTGCTTCTTTAACAGAATTACTCCCAGGGGCAGTTCTTGCATGTATTTTAAGGTAATTGGAAGTATTGAAGAGTTTACCACATTGCTTACATACACAGGGCTTCTATCCTATGTGAATTCTTGGATGGATTGAGTATGCTGGGGAAAATGAAACTTTTCCTACATTGCTTATATATGTTCAGATACTTTTCACTGACTTCTTTCATGTAATGATAGCTGTTTACGGATATTCCATATTGCTCAGAAACAGAAATTCTGTCTACTGTGAGTCCTCTCATGTCAATGTGAGTCACATCATACATTCAGTTATTGTGCAGTGTCATTTTTTATGTTTGAGGTGATTCTTGACATGACTGAAGGCATTTTCACATTGTTCACATACACAAGTTTTCTTCTCAGTGGGACTTCCTTCATGTTTATCCCTGTGTCCTAAATGTTTTCCCACACTGAATATACATACATAGGATTCCTATCCAGTATGAATTTTTTACTGTCTGTGAAATGAACTCATTTCATTGAAAGTTTTCCCACATTGTTTACATACATAGGGTCTCTCTCCACTGAGTTCTTTCATGATTTTTACAAATACTGTGTCTACTGAATGTTTTTCCATATTGCTTCCCATAGGGTTTCTCCCCAGTGTGAGTTTTTCTATGTACTTGAAAACTATGTGTGGTGAAAACGTTGCTTACATACACTGGTTTTCTGTGAGTTTTCATGTATTTGATAATGTCCATGCACAATGAATGCTTTCCCACATTGCTTACACACATAGGGTTTCTTCCCAGTGAGTTCTTTTATGTACATTAAGAGAACTGTTATATGCGAAAGCTTTCCCACATAGCTTACAAACATAGGGTTTCTCCCCAGTGTGAGTTCTTTCATGTCTTTTGCAGTGAATGTGTGTGCCAAAAGTTTTCCCACATTGCTTACATACATAGGGTTTCTCCCCACTGTGAATTCTTTCATGTGTTTTGCAGTAACTGTGTCTACCAAAAGCTTTCCCACATTGCTTACATACATAGGGTTTCTCCCCA
>NW_004624787.1:8820219-8839532 GCF_000247695.1 Heterocephalus glaber
GAGAGAGAGAGGAGAGAGAGGAGAGAGAGGAGAGAGAGGAGAGAGAGGAGAGAGGAGAGGAGAGCAGAGGGGAGGGCAGGTGAGGGGAGGGGAAGGGAGAAACAATTTAGGTGTCATCCTGAAATTTTCTCCTTTTTTCCTCCTTCCCACCTATCGCTCTCTCTCCTTCCCTTTCTTGCATTAATAGATCTAAAAATGTACCTTGTAGAGTTTTAATCTGTATTTCTTTTACTGTTTTACATATTTCCTCTATGGTCACATGTACTCTCTCGGTTCAATTTTCTATCTGTCCATTGCCTATTTATCAATATAGCAAAAAGCTTCAAAGCTTTTTCTACCAATATAATAAATAGTCTATATATTTAATCTTAATGTATGGCAGTGGAAAATCATTAAAAAATCTCTCTCTGCTTTTGTATTAGTCAAATAAGAGTAATATTAAAACAGTGTACAAACTAAGTATTCTGAAATTATAATTATCCTATTTCATCAAATCTAAAATGCCATTATTTTCTGTACCAGTAAGAGAGAAAAAAAATTCCACTTATAATTACAATTTTAAGATACTATCAATTGTAAGAAGTGTCACAATTCCAGAGATTTTAATTGGTAAATAAATGTGAGTCTTGGAATGGATGGAATATAACTGTTACATCATGTAGCTAATAACTGGACTAATTTCCAGTCAATCTCCTTTTCTCCTTTTCTCCTAGTGTATTTCTAACTCCTGGCTACCTAATTCTCTGTTTTGGCCATAACGAATATTTCAGCTGATTACTGTTACTAGTAAATTAGTTTTTTACTTAGGAATTAATAACAAAAGACACAAACACAGAAAGAACCGATGCCTTCCTACATTTGGATTCAATGGAATGGCTGTCACAGCTGCCAAAGAAACCAATGGCCATTTCCCTTGTTAAACATTTATTGGGAAAGTATATTATATTATCAGGCACTTAACTGTGAATTGGGGACATAAAGATAGAGAAAATTTGATAGAACTCTAATAGTTGTGGCATTCTAGTCAGTACTAAAGAATACACAAATTATCATTTGGTAGAGAGCAATGTAGGAACAAGTAAGAGGGGAATTTTTTTCTTTCTTTCTTTCTTTCTTTTTTTTTTTTTTTGCGGTACCAGGGAATCAAACTCAGGACCTTGTGCTTGTAAAGCAGGCACGGTGCCACTGAGCTAAATCCCTGGCCCCAAGGGGGGCATTTTTTAAAATTAAAATTCAAACAAGACCAATGAATGTAAAATAGTTACCCTATCTCTTATCATCATTCCTATCCATGAGACAGGCACCGTTACCAGGATAATGTGGATCTTTACAGAATTCTCTCTCTGTATAGACAAAGGTATGTATATATAAGATGCATGTGCCTCAAGAATTTCTTCATAAAATGAAGCCATCCTGGAGATGCATCTTTGCAACTTGCTCTTTTTGTTTAATGACCTATCATAGTCATCATTTCATATCAGTATACAAAGATCTCTTATTTTTACTAATTGCTACATTATTTTCCAATGTACGAACAGTATCATATTTTTAACAGCTTTTGAGACAGTTAAAATACAGTGAACTGCACATATTTAAGGTGTACAATTTGATTACGTTCTGATACATACAGGCACTTGTGAAACTATCACCATAATCAGGATAATGAGCATATCTGTCACCTTCAAAGGTTTTCTTGTGCTCCTTTGTGATTCCTCCCTCCCACTTCTTCCCTTCTCTCATCAGCTCCCCAAACCCACCTGCAATCACTGATCTGCAGTATGTCTCTAAAAATTAACTTGCATGTTCTAGACTAGCATAAGGAATATGCACAACAGTCATCCTTACCTGTGGTGATATGTTCTAAGGCCCCCAGTGGATGCCTGAAACTGTGGATGGTGCGTATTCTAATATATATCTCTTTGTGTCCCTATATACATACCTATGATAAAGTTTATACATTAAGCATAGCAACAGATCAACAACAGCTAATAATAAAACAACTGTGTTTAAAATATATGAATTATTGATGTCTGGAATTTTCCATTCAATATTTTTGGACAGCCTGGGGAAGTAGCTCCACAATAGAATGTTTGCCTAATGTGCAAGGCATTGGGTTTGATCCCCAACAACACAGGGAAGATCTATATCTATATCATCTATCTCTATCTCAATCTATCTATCTATCTTAGATAGATAGATAGATAGATAAATTTTTTGACCACAGTTGATGATGGGTACCTGAAACTGTGGATAAAGGGAGATTACTCTTTATTTCTAGCTCCTTCCGTTCAGCATAATAATTCTGAAACTCATCTCTCTTGTTCAGTACACCAATAGTAGGTACAGGTTTAATTTTTAAAGAAACTGCTAAGCTGTATTCCAAAGTGGTTATCACATGTTTTATCTCCACCTGCAGTGCCTGAGAGTTCCAGTTTCTCCACACCGTGGACAACACTTGGTATGCTCAGGATTTTGAATTTTAGCTATTCTAATTAGTGCGAATTGATGCATTTTTCTAATGACTAAAGATGCTGAGTATCTTTTCATGTGCTTATTTACCATCTGTGTATCTTCTTTGGTGAAGTGTCTGCTAAAATCTTTTGTTCATTTTTATTGGGTTGTTTTCTTACTGAATTTTAAGAACTTTAAAAAAATATAGTCTGATTATGAATTTTTTATCAGCAAAAAGAAACCATGGATACATATGACAACATGGATAAATCTTAAAATACTTATGCTGAGTCAAAAAGTCCACACAAAAAGAGAACACCAATTGTATGATTCCCTTTATATTATATTTTGGAAAATGTAAACTAATCTACAAGGCATTTTATGTTCTTCTCTTTCCTTTCTTCTTCCTTTTCTCTTATTTTGTACATATGATTTCCTTGACATTCTGCTTTTTCCAGAGGCCTTTTTATCTTTCCCTGTAAGTTCCATTTCAAAGGCTTGGCATTATATATATTTTATTTTTCTGCAGCTTGAAAGGGTGATAGGGATTACTGAAGGACTTCACTATTTACTAGGTAGTAGATAGCCTTAACATCTGAGCCTGCTTTTGGTTTTCTTTTGTCAAATAATCCTTTACTGAAATATTTTTCCTTGTAGTTCTTAACTAGCCAGGCATTCTACTGTACCACTGTTGATGTTATTGTAAAGTTGTGAGGGAAGCATATTCAACACTATAGTCCTAAACTAGGCAGTCACTAGAATCTTTTAAATAGTCTCTGTCTCTCTCTTTCTCTGGGGGGTTCCTTGATGACTTTGATGATCAGGGTAGTGGAAGAACGTACCACTTCCATCTGGACCTGCCCATCCTGAAGTTTCACTGTAATCCTTAAGAGCTTCCCAGCCTCCACTTGCCTTCGTGATGTCACCATGGACTATTTTTTTTTTCTGTAAGGCTAAAGGGATGGTCTGGGGAGCCTGGGCAGATGAGACCTCCCCACAGGTTCACCTCAGGGATCCCACATTGAGCTCCTTGGGCTGAGGCAGCTGGTGTCAACTGTAGTAGATAAAAAACAACTGAAGAAAGTTGCATCTTGGCCTTCCCCAAACTGAAAGCCAAAAAACTAAGTATGTCTTTTTTTTTAAGGTTAAGTCTGTGCTAGGTTTCACTTCCCTTGTTAGGATATGTCCTATTTCTAGGTATGAACATTTATTTTCAAAAGTTCAGTTTCAACCTTTGCCATAGCTACTTAGTGATTATTAAGAAGCCTTGCAACTGGACACGGGACCTTCTTCGCCTAGCACCCAAGGGATGAGGTAGAGTTAGGAAACACAACAAGCCACACGAGTTTAAAATCTCTTTTGGTGGTTATTAGTTTTCCAGGTTTATGGCTTTTTGTTGTTGTTGCTGGGTGCTAATGGCATAGTTTTGCTTGTTTTTATTTACTCATTCATTTTTAGATTCATCCTATCTTCTTTACCTGGAAAACTTCAGCTTATCTGTGAAACAGGTAGAAGCAATTATCATTTCCTAGCCCTCTCTTGGGTATCCACAGAACCTAGCCCAATGTTGAGCATGTATCAATGTACAAAAAAGGTTGGGGACAAAGGATATCACCCTATAAGCCATAATAATTAGGTATCCTGAACAACAAAGACAAATTAATTCTCCTAAATACTTCTTTCATTACATCACTCATCCAGTTTCAAAATATGAAACTCTTTCTGGTAAACAGATCTATCTATGAGGCAATCAAAACATACAGTGAACGTTTCAATTTTTAAAAAATTTATAGTAAAGGGCCTACTGCCATTAATCCTCCTCAAAATATTCCCCCTCACTTGAAACATACTTATCCTATCATTCTTGGCAATATGTCTTTTACTGCAGTAAGTTGTTTACAAAATTTTTTAAACATTCACTTATGTGCTTTAGAATAATACCTCATGTACTTATCCTAAATCCAGATGTTCACTGTACTGACTGTCTAAAACAAATCATCTACACTATTTAAGTACTCCTTGTCTTACAAAGCTCAGGTTAAATTCTACCTGCTCTTCCACCCTCACCTTGGGAATCTCTTCCTATTGGGAATTTCTATTGTCTTCCCTGTCTTTATCACTTATTTTGATCTTGTGTACTTGCCTATGCCATTTATTTATTCACAAGTATATATCACAATTCTCCATTTAACAATATAATAAGGGTGATGCCTGTTAGTGAGCACTCAATATTATGAAGAGCTTTACCTGTATTATCTGTTATTACTCCCAAGAACCCCAGAAGGAATTTGCTCACGTTCACAAGGCTGGACAGGGATAGACACAGAATTTTAATTCAGATTTCTTGGATTCTTAACTCCATGTTTAACCACTATAATAATTTTCAGTTTCGTTTTAAACTTCTAATTAGGAACTGGATCTTATATTTCCATATTGATTCACTTACTCAAACATATTTATTTAGTATTGATTACATAAGGAATGAAATGAAAGACATAAGCTAAGTTCTTCTCTGTAGAATAAGACTAATAATGAAGACAAAACAGATATAAATAACTAAAGTACACACTGGAAAATGGTAATACGAAGATAGCTAATTGTGATATAGTACTGTATGTTGTTTACTATGTACAGACACTTTGCATTATGATCACTTAATGCTCAATTTACCCCATAAAGTTGGAATTACTACTATTATCCTTTTTGACAGATGAGAAAACTGTGTCTCAGAGGGATTAAGCAACTTCCCAAACCTGTGCTCCCAACATCTACACTCTGATGCCACAAATGTCATGATGGAGGAAGCCAAAGAAAACATTTATTGATTAAATTCTTTATTGTTTTAAAGTACTAAGTGTAAAACATGGGAAGAGGGATAGATGATAAATACAATGATTATAAAAAGAAATAGAATAAAAAATCTTGGCATTGGAACCCTATTATATGCTGGACAGCCTATTTTTTAAATATCTTATATAATAGAAGTCATGTGGCAACATTCAGGTCTTACCTTGGGTTTTCAGAGAATGGCTTAGCTCAGTGTTTTTTTAAACTAAAGGTCATATCCCCTTAGTGAGTCATGAAATCAGTTTAGGTAGTCTAAACAACACTGAAAAACAGAAAGAAAAAGAATAGAACAAATGGAAAACATGGGTGAATATTTCACATGGTAAAAACTGTACAGGAAAATTTTGTTCCTGTTTTATATATGTGTATATATTACTGTTCCATGAAGTCAGCTGTACTTACTGTCGATTAAATCAGAAACACTGCTAAATGAGGGATAATATTTCCAAGTAACTGTATAAGTTGCTCAACACAGACTTCTGGGCCATGCCTCAAAAGGCATTTTGAAGCCGGGCATGGTGCTGCACACCCGTAATCCCAGCACAGGGGAGGCTGAGGGAGCAGGATCACTGCGAGTAGAAGACCAGCCTGTGCTACATAGTGAGTGCAAGTCCAGCCTGAACTACATAGACAGATTCTGTCTCAAAAAAAAAAGCATTTTGTGTGATTCCATTTATATTCAATATATCGAGAATAGTGAAATCTACAGAGACAGAACACAGATTAGTGGTTGCTAAAGGATGGGGGACTTTATCAATAATAATTGGTTTTACTTTGTTTTCTTGAGACAGGGTCTTGCTATGCAGTTCAGGCTGGCGTTGAGCTCACTGTGTAGCCCAGGCCATCCTCGAACTCAGTGATTCTCTTGCCTCAGCCTCCTGAATGCTGGGATGACAGGCATGTGCCACCATGTCCGGTTAGCGATCTCAGTTTGTAGTGATGGAAATGTTTTATAAATTAGACAGAGGTAAAAAAAAAAAGTAAAAAAGTAAATGTAGAGCCAGGGATTTAGCTCAGTGGCACCCTGCCTGCCTTGCAAGTGCAAGGTCCTGAGTTCTATCCCTGTACCAAGAAAAAAAAAAAAAAAAGGCGGGGGGGGAAATGTAGTTAATACTATGGAATTGTTCACTTTAAAATGGTTAATTTTATGTTATGTGAATTTCACTTAACTACAGTATTAAAAAATAAGAGTCTAGGTAGATGTAAGTGCTGGTAAGCAATATACATATCCAGAATCTGAAAGGGAAATCTTTTTAGAACAGTACTGGAAACTGAATAAAAGGAATATTTAAAAATTTTAAAGAGGTCCTTATAGAATTAAACATCCTTACTAAGTAGAGGCTAAGAGGAAACATAAACTGTAGATAATTTCTTTTGCAATAAATAATGAACCAGGGTCTCTGCCCTAGCTACATCTCCACCCCTCTTTAATTATTTTTCATTTTGAGACAGTATCTCACTAAGTTCCTGAGGCTGGGCTGAAACTTGTGACCCTCCTGCCTCAGCCTTCCAGAGTGCTGGGATTACAGGTGTATGCCACCATGTCTAGTGTACCACAGATAATTCTCAGTAACACCGGTGAGAAAGCAATTGACATGTACTTCTCTACAAATGTCTTTTTAAAACCCCATTTCAGCAAGAGGGGAAATATTATTCTTAAGTATAAAGAAAAGATGGAAGAAAATGAGTACTTTTAGAACTTTGGACTTGAAGGAAGGAAAGAACAAACTTATAAATCTTTGTAACAAATTTTCTCCTTAAGAAAAAAAAAACGAGGGGGAGGAATAAAAGGAAAAAAATCAGGACATATGAGCATTTAAATGATGTGAAGCAACCACTTTGATATCTCCTTGGAGGAAACTATTTTTATTGTTATTATTACAGCAGAGATGTGCCCAGGAAGAGGGGTCACTAGCGGTATTCCAGTGGTCCCAATGCAGGCTGGAAAACCCCCTGGGGAGCAGGCGATGGAGGAGGATGGCTATCTAGATAGATCAAGATTTTTTAGGCTAGGGATTTAGCTCAGTGGTTTCACTGCCTGCTGCACAAGCGCAAGGACCCAAGTTTGATCCCCGGTACCAAAAAAAAAAGATTTTTCAGCCTGTAATGAGTAGGGCCCTAAAGGTCCTCTGGGCTACTCGAGTAAGGGAGGAGACAAGGGAGAGGAAAAGGAAGTAGATTGATGTCCCAGTTCTCTACATCTGCCATGATTCAGGGCAGGTTTGCTCTTACCTTTTAAATATTGAGATCTCATGTTAAAACATTACGTGAAAAAAGTTCTGCTGCTAAAGCAAAGTCTGAAAGCCACTGGATTATATCAAGAGTTCCTAAACCTGGCTGCTCAAGAGAATTACCTAAAGCTTTTCAAATTAAAAATCCCCAGGCCATATCTCTAGAGCTAGTGAACAGTAATTCCCCACAGGGTTCCCCTGCAGCCTGCCCAAGGCTACTCCTGGGTGTTTAAGGAGCAGTGGACCAAAGAGCCCTTGCTTTCCTGACAGTCTATGACAAGCTGGCACTTCTATCAGTAAGTAAGAATCTCAGGCAAAAGAGCAGTGAGAGCAGATGGAAAAAGTACATAGCTAAATCACTAGGGTTAATGAATTAAAAACGAGGAACTTGCCCAGGACCAGAAGTTTCTCTGGAGAGTTCACTGCTTGGCAAAGGGCCCATTTTCTCTCACAGCTTGCAGTAACTGTCTAAATTGGTGATTGTAGTCAAAATGGCTTACTTTTTGGTTTTTAATTTCAAAAAAGTATAATGTGGGCCGGGGATTTAGCTCAGTGGTTCTGCTGCCTGCCTCACAAGCAAAAGATCCTGAGTTCGATCCCCGGTACCAAAAAAAAAAACAAAACGAAAAACAACAACAAAAAAGTATAATGTGAGCCACACATGTAAGTAATTTAAACTTTTCTAGTAGTCACACATGAAGTAAAATTCATTTTAATAATGTATTTTATTTAGCTTGATATATCCAAAATTTCACTATTTTAAGACGAAATTCAATACAAGAACTAATGAAATACTTTCTTATTTTTTTTTTGGTACTGTCTTCAAAATCTTTAGGCACATCTTCATTTAGACTAACCACATTTTAAGTGTTCCAAAACCACATGTGGTTGGTTGCTGTAAAGTGTAGAACTAATTAATAAAAGATCAATGTATTTCCTTTTAAAAATGATATTCTGTTGCAGTAAAAACAAACATAAAAAAAACCCATCACTTTCCCAACCCTGTTCCAAAGGCTCCTTTTGGTAACAATTTGGGCTGTAGATATCACATCAAACTTTACATCTTCAGCTCTGACACCTTGAATATCTGTCTCCTGGACATTTTTACCTGAATGTCTTGCCCTCAAAGCCTATTCAAAATGTCTACAACTAAATCCATCATCTTTTTTCCAAAATTAAAAAAAAAAAATTACCTCTTTATTTTTCTTTTTCTGATTTTTATCAGTGACCTCAGTTGAAAACTTCAGTTACCCACTGATTTTTTTTTTTTTTTTTTTTTTGGTATCGGGGATCAAACTCACATCCTCATGCTTGCAGGTCAGGCAGCGGCACCACCGAGCTAAATCCCTGCCCCCGTTACCCACTGATTTTTATCAGTGATCTCTGTTGAAATCTTCAGAATCAAACTCTTTTATTCTACACAAGCAGCAAGTTCTATTTATTCTTTGTTCACAATCTCTCACTGGCCTCCTCCTGCTTCTAGTTATCCCTGCTGACCTGTCCAGTACACTGTCACCAAACACACTTACTGGACTATGTGGAATGTCATTTCTCCACAGGGGCTCTGAAGGGCCTGGCACTAAGAATTCAGGACCACGCACAATTTTGCTCCTATCTCCACATCTGACCTATATCATTCCAACCTTATCTTTCACCAATCTCTATAAAAGTCTTTTCTTAAAAAGGCAAACTCTCCTGTTTTTTATGTAGATAAAAAATATGGTACAAAATGAAAATAATACCACTGGTGATATTTAATAAACTTACATAAAATCAGATCCAAAAAGGAAACTTACCACATGTTGTGTTCAAAAATTTTGGCTGGGTCAGTTAAAATTCTTGATCCCAGGGGTGCCACGGGGTGGCTACCACTTTGGCATCTGTGTGGCACCTTCCTTAGCCTTACATTGCAAATATAACTTCTCCAAATCACACTCATCCTAAGCAGTACCTGTAAAATCAAAATGATTAGTCAATATAAATTAAAGTGTAGTATTTAATAGTCAAAATTGGTTTCAAAAAGTTTACAACACAGGGCTGGGGATTTAGCTCAGTGGTTCTGGCGCCTGCCTCACAAGCACAAGGTCCCGGGTTCGATCTCCGGTACCAAAAAAAAAGGTTTACAATACAAGAAAGAAGATGAAAACTAAATCTTTTTAAATGAAAGATCGGCATGAAAGCCAGATGTGGCAGCACATAAATGTAATCTCAGCACTCTAGGAGGCTGAGTCAGGAGGATTGCAAGTTTGGGTCTCGCTTGAATAACTTAACGACTTAGTTACACCCTATCTCAAAATAAGAAAAGGGCTGGGGATGTAGTTTAATATAAAGGCCCTGTATTAAAAAAAAAAAAAGATGGGCATGATATCATGATAGCTTCTCTCCTGAAGTACAGGCCAGGCCAAATGAGGGAAAGGCAGTTTGGGTGAGCAACACTGGCTGGCATTCTTTATAAATTACAGCTTTGACCAACTTTGCTTTGTTGGGTATTTGTTTAATTTTTAGCACACGGCCAAATCATGTAAGCCTACAATCTGAATTTTGTGTATTAAAGACAATTTTTTTTTTGGCACCGGTGATAGAACTCAGGACCTTGCGCTTGCAAGGCAGGTGGCAGAACCACTGAGCTAAATCCCCGGCCCTAAAGACAATTTTTTTTTTAAAAAGTTATTTTATTATTCTGTTTTGGGAATTCTAGGCAATGTATTTCTAGGGAATATTTCATGCCCACCAGACCAAAAATCCAAGTATAGTAGCAGAATAAGAAAACAAACCTTAAACTCATTTTTCATGCTGAATATGAAAATTAAACAAATAAATCCTATATTGAGACAGGATCTTAGTAATTTTTACTATTATCAATTATATATTTACATATATTATACAATTATATATTTACATATATATATATACTCAGTAACATGATTGCAAAATATTCCCCTGTACATAATTCATACTTTAACCTGAACTTAAGAGATCTGCCAGATGATTAGTCCAAATCAATCCCTATTTGCAAAGAGTAACTTAAACATTTAAAGACTAGTCATTTTAATTATGTACTGATAAGTGTGTCATTTAAAAATTTTACATAAAAGTATTAAAAAGAAGTTCTAAAGATAAGAATCCATTGTAATAATGCTTGGCATTTCAAGTTGTTCATTACAACATTCAGCCGAATGCTGTAAGCTGTCAGAAACAGCTGCTAAAAGTTATGTGTACATACATGTATTAGGGCTATCTGAGGTGCTATTAGGCATACAAATGAAATGCACTATTGTATACCCTTTATCATCTTGCCAAAAAGGAATGGGCTTTAACACTGAATTCCAAAAGAACCTCAGAATGTCCAAAACATCTCACTGCGTTTTTAAATATAAAAATCAAGATTTTTCCTTTAGAAATAAAGGAAGGGAGCTGAGTGATGTACATCAAAGGACTGCCATGGTTCCATTCAAATGTGACTAGCAGTGATGGGAAATGAAGCATTCAATAGCTAGCACAGATGCTCCTATTTCTTGTGTTTTCCCTTCTTCAGTAAAGGCAAGCTCTTTGGTAGAGCAAATGAAATGAAATGCCCCGCCTACCACTACCCTTACCCTGATGTGCCTTTGTTCTTTTTGCTTGCCAGTATTCCACGTATGACTAACAAAACCCTACCTGCAAAATTATTTTTAGATTTCTTTCTGCACTGAATATTATTCATAAAATGTTCTGTATGCTGAAGAGTAGAAACTGATTACACCCAGAAAGAGGAAATTCAAGCTTGAAAGTGTAAAATAATGTAAACGTTTCCCACCCAGCAAAGCCAAATTGAAATAAAATGTCAATTCTTCAAATAACCATGTGATACTTATCTCTATCTATCCATATATAGAAAAGGAAAAGAGAGAAAAAAAGATAAGAGTTTTTCTCACTATAAATGACCAAGAATCTCTGTGGACTGTCAGAGACAAAAATATATAACCAGACTGAATATTAGGACAGTCAGGAAAATGTCAGAGAAGTGTGTGTCTTCAGACTGTCAGCATCAGAGACAGCACTGTGTGGCCAGGGCCCAACATGTAGCAGTTTCCTTAATTAAGCAGCTGTTTCTGTAATTAAACATTTATCATGTGTAACAGTCACTGTTATGCCTTGTGTCTAGATGTCCCCCAAAGCCTCATGCAGTCATAGGTGGGGCTATTTCAGAGGTGGCTGAATCTGGAATGGTGCAATGCTAGGATTAAGGATGCTAGGATTAATGGTGGGTGATTACTAAATCAGTCCACTGATTTGTTTGGCACTGCCCTAATCCCAGTAGCCTGGATACAATATAAGTGCCAGAAACAGTGTCTTGTCTCTTGCTTGCTTTGCTACCTTCTGCCCGCCATGAACTGTTTCTCCTCTGCAATGTCTGTCAGCCATGCCATCCTGCTTTGGATCCAGCCAATTATGGACTAAAACCTCTATAAACTGTGAGCTAAATAAAGCTTTTGCCCTTTAACTTTGGGCATCGGGTATTTTGTCTCAGCAATGAGAGAGAAGAAACTGGGATAGTCCCCCACAGTGGTTTGTTGCTATTCATCTTTTTTTAACTAGATGAAGATAAATAAATTTATATAACAGAATATATAATAGATAGGATTAAAAAACCAAATACCAAGATTGAGGCAGGAGATTAGGTCATGGCCAGCCAGCTGGGCAAGTGGGCCTGACCTGTCACAGAAATCCAAGACATATACACAGAAAAAGAGTTCCAAGTCCTGTACCTGGGACCAAATGAAAATTTCTATCTTCAGTTCTTCTGGCATGAAATCAAGCAGGCTGTTGATAGAGCAGCCTAGATCTGACTTCAGAACAGGGGATACAAAAGACAGTGGCCATTAACCTCACTGCCACTGTGAGTCCTTTTTCAGTGGCCTGCAAGTATGCAGAGCACACTTTTTCCCTAACCTTTAGTAATGTAAAAACCTCACTGTATTCTGTGTGTTTCTGTCCAATTCTTTGTTCAAGACAACAAGAAAGAACCTGGAAAGACTCTCTAGAAGGATTCCAAAACTCCCCAAAACCCTGGTAGCAAGATGCCTTATTTACTTACTTACTTATTTATTTATTTCAGTACTGGAGATCAAACCCAGTGCTTCTTAAATTCTAAACAAGCACTCTACCAATACCAATCTTACACCATTTTAAGAGAGAAGAAAGAACACTTTTCATCTTGTTTTATGAGGCCAGCATACCTGGAATAAGTAGTATATTCGTGAGAAATAAAAGTTTGAATATTGGCTACTTTCTTTACACTGCAGTTTTTCCATAGACCTGGTGCTTCCCATTACAATTTTAAGTTATCAAATGTTTGTCGGGAATAAAACATGAGAATTACTAAAAGGAGAAAATATGTAAGTGTTTCTTAGGCATGTCTTGGTGTATTTTTGCTAAGGCTGATACTGTAACATACTGCATAGCAATGTTTCAGTTAAAGACAACCACATACACAACAGTAATATTATAGTGGAATAGAAGAATTCCTGTGTGTGGTATTTTTACCATACTCGTTCTATGTTTAGATACATAAATACTTAGGATTATATTACAACTGTCCGTGGTATCAGTATAGTAGTGTGCTGGACAGATTCATAGCCTAGGACTAATGAGTTATAAAATTTAGGTATATAGTATGCTACACCACCTAGATTTGTGTAAGTACATTCTGTGATGCTCCCACAGTGACAAAGCTGTCTAACAATACATTTTTCAAAACATACCTTCATTGTTAAGTGACACATAACTGTATTTATAGTGCATTACTTTAGAGCAGAAAAATATGAAGAACACAAAAAAATTCCCACAAATTCTGGTGAGCTGTTTGAGTTTTTATGTATTGTTGAAAGCATATGCAATTATGGTCCTAACCATTTAGCTCAAACTAATTCTCCCAATCAAATTCTAGTAGATATAATCAAATGGTGGTTCTTTTACTTCTTTTGCCTACAGGTTCCCACTCTGAGCTCACCAATCTATGGTGGTTTTTCCTTTTGAATCCTATAAAGACTCAAACAAAAAAGAATGACAATGACTTTAGGCCCATGGCCCTTTCACATCTCAATGCCGAGAATAGTCGATTGGCTGAAGCAGTCATTAAGGAACAAACCAGGAAAGGAACTGAGGTTCACACAGTATCAAACTGACAGTGTCATTATCAATAGAATTTAGTATGCTACCAAGTGTATAAAGGTACTCTGTAAAGAGTTGATAGACTTCCTGCCAGCCCTGTGCCTGTGCCCTGCCAGCCCTGCCATTCCTGTGCCTATTTTAGAACACAAGGAAAAAACCAAATGTATAAAATGACTTGGATTCAGTATACAGCATGATAAGTCAAGGAGAATATGGTTTTAATACTTACCAGTTTTCAAGGCCAACCACCACCACCACATGGAACTCAGCAGCAGAGAATAAGTCCTAATCAGAAAGGCAACTTGTGGGGAACAGACCTCTGCCCCAATTCCAGCTTTTAGCAGTATGTTTTGCCTTCTACCAAAATGGAGCCCTTTTTACACATCCTCCTGACCCCACTAATAGATTATGACATATTCTACTGGGAAAGGTAAGCTGTATGACACATACATGGAGAAATGCTTCTTAAATAACTACACAGTTTATTTTTACAGTATTTTCAAGTACTTTTTTTAACAAATGGAGCATTTTAATTAAAAGAAATACTCCATTGTATACTTTTGAAAAAATATTTTAGGAAGTGCCAATTCCAATTTATTTTTCATGTAAACTTCAATTTTTAAAAAGTTAAGAATTTACTATTTGTGAAGTCCTGTTCCCTGATATCCTTGTGCAGGTGGTCCCAGAACCTCCATGGATACCAAAATCCAGAAATGTTCAAGACCTTTATATAAAATGGAGCAGTACTTCCATTACATACATCCTCCTCTTATTTTAAATTATCTCTAGCTAACTTACAATACCTAACACAATGTAAATGCTATGTAAAAATACTTGTGGTACTATTTTAGAAAAAAATCTATAAAGGATAAAGTAAATGCACATGCTTAAGGTCACCCAACTGAAATCGGATGAGGGTTTAATTGAATTCAAGTAGTCTACTTGGAAAGTCCGTGTTCCCCTCCCCACCCTTCTGCTTCCTTTCTTTCTTTGTTGCTGTTAAACACCTTTGCTATTCACATACATATAATCAACCCATTTGTCAACTACTTTTGTATACCACATATACAAGACCAATCCACAGTAGTGATTCTTCAGTTTTGACCAGAGTTACTAAAGTAATGCAACTGACTTAAGGAGGCCCTAAATTCCTTCTTTCTCTTTTCTCCCAGCTGCTTATTTTCTTGGGGCGTAATCAAACAGCAAACAATACCACTGGGAGGCACTGGGCCCAGATTAGGAGAGCACAGTCATTTTCTTCCCAGTACTCTAATCTCAAAATACTGGTAAAGGGCTCTTGCATCACCTAGATAATGAAACATTTTTAACACCCAGGTCTTTTCATTAGGCTGCTTTTACACAGCTATGGAGTAGAGGTAAAGAAGGGCTTCTTGTTTTCCTTGCTTTTTAAGTTCTATCCTAAGACTGCTTTCTGCCGTTTCAATACTTCTACAGGAGCACCAAAGAACTAGAGCAAGCAGTACTGCTGTTTGTGCAAATTTATAATGATTATCCTTGGAGCATTTAGTTGGCTCTGGGCATAAACTATTTGAAAGACTCCCCAAGAATGATTCCCAGTTGCCTCAGCTCACTGAAGCTCCAGGGAAAGAAAGCACTGTTAATCATTTGCTAAATGTCTGCCCACCATGTAAAAGTTAACTCCCCCTTCAATGTTTCCTGGATTCAGAAAATCTTTTAAATAAATAAATTAGTGAGATACTTATGTCTTTAGCTTTGTAACTGTTAAGCTTTTCTTCTCAGCTGGGAAGCTGGTAGAAAGGTTTCATTCAGAGGAGCAAACATCATCTAGATGAAGCTGCACTGAACATTACCTGAGGGGCTTGCATTAATGAGAACAAATTAAAGTGCCATTGTTGTAGTGTTTTGGAGAGTGAAAGCCGACAGGTAAGAAACTCTTAAGTATCAACTACACTGCGGTGAAAACTGAAGCTTCAATTAACCCTGGCAGTTTCTGAGAACTCTGGGGGTGACCATCTGTGAGGTAAACAGTGCAGGCAACTCACATCTTGTAGTAATCTTTCTTTGGATGAGTATAATTTCTGGGTATAAATAAGGTTATTAGCAAGAGCAGAACAACAACAATAATTACAGTAAGGATTTACAGAGCCCTTTGATCACACTATGACGTCAGTCACTCCACAGCTTCAAAATGGAAATCTCATGTTCAATGTTTGCTCTCCAGGACAATCCTGAAAGAGCACCGTGTGCTCGCTCACACAAAAAGGAGTCTGTGGGACTCAGAAGTTATTTCTTTAAAAGGATTTCATGTAAGCCCATCCTAAAACCAAATACTATTTTCATCACTCTGGAAGTTGTCTCAACACACATTGCACTGGACCAGAGTGAAATCGGTTTAAACTCATCCTACTGGCATTTCACATATGCCAGTGTAATAATAACTTTTGGAGGTGTTGACCAAATTTGGTGGGCTGATAAAGGGTACTATGTGTTGTCAGTCCTCAAAAGTATTGTGAAAAGCTCACATAGGTGTGATAAATAGAGTTCTGCCCTTCCAGAGACTTCTGCTTTTCTACACATTGCACAGATTCTATCTCTAGGTCCCCTGGGTGGCAGGAGATGCTTGTACTCATGCTTGAACCAATGTATCAGTTAAGCTGCCCTGGCTGAGAATGGACTATTATAAAAATTCTTGTGATAGATAGATGTTAGATATAAAAAAATTCAAACTATTCATTAGCTAATAGAAGTATCCAAATAAATGAATTTTCATAATCTTAAATGAATACAACTCAGGTAGGAAGTGGTTATAATACTGTGTAAATTCTATTTTAGAGAACTGTATTTAGTTATAACTTGAAAAAAATAACGGCTAATTGCACTATGAAATATCAGGTAAATTTTTTGAAAATTTAATTTTATTGGTACATTTTAGGTATACAATATAATGACATTCATCATTGGAAATTTGCACCTTTACATAATCTCTCTTGGTTCTTATTTTTTCCCCCTTCCCCTGCTCTCCCTTTTACTATCACAACACAGGCAATACTGCACTGTCAAAAAAGGGTTCAGAAAAGGAAAAGAAAATTCATAGGAAGGGTACAATTTCCACGTAAGAACAGACAAGCTGAAAATTTTTGCCAGGCGTGGTAGCATATACCTGTAACCTTAGCACTCGGGAGGCTGAGATAGGAGGGTTACCATGAGTTCAAGTCCAGCCTGAGCTACATAATGAGTTCAAGCCTGGCCCGATCTCTACAGTGAAATCCTGGCTCAAAAATAAATAAAATTTAAAAAACACTTCTAAGAGGGCATTATAGAATTGAACAGAATTATGGATAGTATGTAGTATGAAAAATGTATAGTAAAAGTCAATATAAAGTGCATTAGCACAGAGAAGAATGAATGACTAAATCACTTGAGGACTTGGGGGTGCTTCCTGCTGAAGGTGCCATCTGTGCTGGGTCAAGAAGAGTGAGTGAGTAGGGGTATTCCAAGGATCTGACAGTGAAAGCCACAGCATTTCAGGCAGAGGACTAGCACAATTAAAGACAAAGAGGTGTGAAAGCACATGGGATATTCAGAGAATTAAAAAGTAATTTGGAAAAAGGTGCTGACCTAAGTAACTCTGGATATGAAAAGAGACTCTAAGACAAAAGGCAATAAGCTCTGTGCTCTAAGCTGACAAAATGATGCTATCAACTTGGAAACCACTATACAAAGTAAACTGAAGTTGAGCAAGTAGTGAATAGATGGTAAATGGTGAACCCAGGTTTCTCATGGTTGAAGTGGGAGGGGGTTACAAACAGGTAGGGTAGAAGGCTATAATGCCGTGGTAAATGATTAAGGTTTCAGTGATCACCATGAGCTGCTATTCAGCTTAATATAAGGCAGATCTTACATATCAAACATCTGTAGATATGTGCATATATGTATGGGTTGGCAAACGCACACCCATTTCCTTACCCTGTCACTTGAGAGAACCTAGAAGTAACCACACCCCAGCAATAACAAGAAAACACAGCACCCAGATCTTAAGTTTCTAATACCATTCTTTAATAACAAGGAAACAGGCTCCTTGGAAAAATGGCTTTTTCTATGAATAAGAAAGAAAATAGAAGATGAAACTGAGCACCTTATAGTACCAGAAAGTTTAAAAAAAACCCAAAAAACCCTACAATGACAAATGATGTCAGCTCAAAAAGCTCCCAATGGCAAAAGCTAGAACATTTTAAACAAAACAAGAAGCAGTTTTGATTTACAATCCAAAGTATAAAACATATATCTAAGTATCCATACTGATTTAAATAACTGAATAAACTAACAAATGAGGGGGCATAAATCTTTCATGCAAAAAAAAAAAATTCCAAATAGTTAACACAGATTCTCCATTTCACAAGACTCCAATGAGTAGGACTCTTCATTATACACAGTGACTTTCTTCTAAAGAACAAGTATGGGAAAGGGAGAAAGAGAGCAACTGTAATAAAGAAACTTGAGAAACACTTCCTCAGCCAGGTGAATAAGGTAAACATCAACAACGTCAGGTCATGCTGATAGCATGTACTCTTGATATAAGAATGGCAGTTTACTTCTATGTTCTTCCTTCCCAAGCTCCACAGCCTCAGTCTAATAATGAGAAAAACATCAATAAACTCTAGTCAAGGGACATTCCGTAAAATACTTGACTAGTTTTCCTCAAAACTGTCAAAGTTACTAAAAAACAAGGTGTATCTCAGAAACACTTACAGCCAAGAGAAATCTAACAAGATATGATGACGTATTTTCACAGTTATATTAGTCAATTCAGGCTGCCATAACAAAGTATCATCAACTGGGTGACTTAAAAAATATAAACATTTTTTCATAGGTCTAGAGGCTAGAAGCCCCAGATCAAGGTGCTGGCTGATGTGGCTCCTGGAGAGGAGTGAGTTTCTTTTGGCCTTCTCATTGCATCCTCACTTGGCCTTTCCTTTGGACACTCAAGAGAAAAAGAAAAGGAGTAGGGGGGATCTGAGTCTTTTCCTTTTTTGTACGAACACCAGTTCTATTGAATTTAGGGCCCCATCCTTACGACTTTCCTTAATCTTTATTACCACCATAAAGTCTTCATCTCCAAACGGTCACACTGGGAATTGGGTCTTAAACATATAAATTTTGAGGGGACATAATGTAGTCTGTAACAAAAACCATCTTGGAGCAATGAGCAGGCTGGCTTTAGGATGGCATGGTATAAATTTAGGGTGAAGCCAATTATGCGAAAGGAAAACTGCCAGATAATGAGAAGTTATGAAACATTGTTAAGTAGTGGAATTACACTTCATTTGAACACAGTTGCACCTTTGCTTTGTTGTTGTTATTGAGCCAGTATATTCCCTTAATTGTTTAAGCCAGTCTGAGTTTTCTGTTATCAACAACCAAAAGTAACCTAGCAGATAAAGTAGTTCTCAACTTCCTCTACCACCTGGTCACTCAGAATACGTGGTCAGCAAAATACTTGGTTTGATCAGGATTAGGCCTGTCTAAGCTTGTAGGACAGAAAGTGATGATAATTCAGGATGGTGGAATTGAGGGAGAATTTAAACAACAATCATGAAATATGCCCATGTTGACTGGAAACAAGGAGTGTGGGTGTATCACTGATAGAAT
>NW_004624787.1:8839632-8867728 GCF_000247695.1 Heterocephalus glaber
GGTAGGAAGGACTGGGTGGGCTGATGGACTTGATGTGACTTAAATCTGGGTTTAACAGAAACATGGGGAGGGAAAGAGACAGGAGGTACTGATTAGTTACTGGGCCATCTGACTTTGTTAGCCCATGTCTCCTAGTAACAAAAACAGTAACACTGTAAAAATGAGAAGGAAATATTGCTTTGAATCAGAGGTTCTTACAGAGTGGCTGAAGCCACAAGGCCACAAATACCTATAGAAGAGAACATTGTAGCATTGTCAAAAGCTAAAACATGGCCTCCTAGTCAGCACTACATTTGGTCTCCTGAAGTTTTGGGTAACCTCACTCTTCCAGAACAGTGCCTCACTGGGCACATCTCCTAAGGGTTTGGCAAACTAAGGTCCTACAGCAGCTTTAAAATTGTGTTTCTATCATAATAATAATCTAAATATGAAATCAATAGGAGTACACATACAACTGCTACTTGGTTTCACTGTGTTTGCATTTATGATCTTGTTGGCAACAAGCGGCACAGATGTAATATGTAAATGACTCATCTGAGTATACAGCACACTATAAAAACATTCTGCAGTATTTTGAATAGAGAAAAGCAGTAAGGGAATAGAGCAGACACATAGCACACTTCAGCACAGATGGGCTGAAGTCAAAAGAACCTGTGTGGTGATGGTCATTGCCTTGCCTTTAATGAGAATAGCAATTTAGCTTTGGCAAAACATCAGCAGTCAGTTTAACAGCATTTACTAATGCTGCTGGTTTGAGTTGTATTGGTTTTTGTGGTTGTATTTGTACTTACTTTGATTTTTATGGTTAAACAGGAGCTCTATGCACAAAGAGCTTACACCTAGATACGTGTTTATAAGGAACAGAGAAAACACATTTTAAGTCAATCCAGGGGTCTGAGAATTCTTTCCCTTTAAAAACAGTCTATTTCTCAACACTGAGAAATACAGTATTAGAAAAGTCTATGCCAGGGAATTCTATTTTTATTTCTCCTCCATAGCAGAAATACCCCAAATAAGGGCAGAATCTCTTCAGTTCTCTTTGGAAAGCAATTTCAGGTAAAGGTAAAGGGTTTGGGCCAAGTTGAATCCAGGAGCTGCCACACCGTTGTCTTACTCTGATCATCTCTTGCCTGATACTTAACTGCGAATTTCAATTTCCTCAATAAAATGTGCCTAGTAAGATTATTTCAAAATATAGAAACCTTCCAGGAGGTAATATATGTAGCACAGTGCTGGGTTCATGTTACCTGTTCAATGTTAGCTGATATTACCGTTATCATTACTCTGACTCTCTTTACAATTCCCACAGGGCTTTGTGGATACCACAGGATCAAGCCTTCTAGGAAGATGCTTCTTAAACAGCTCTAACTCATCCCAACTTCCCTTGGAGGTGAAAGACTACTTTATCAACAAAGAAGAATGGTAGAGTGGAAAGAGTACTTAACTGGGAACAGGGTAAGTCCTAAAATCGTTCCTACTTCAAGCACCTATTATTCATGATTTTTCTAAGTTATTTACTTTGCCTAAATCTATGGGCTCATGTATAAATGGAAATAATTCTTAAGTCACAAATTTTTTACAAAGAAAATGATAGAACCAGATGTGGTGGCACATGCCTGTAATCCCTGCACTTGGGAGGCTGAGGCAGGAGGATTGCTTCAAGTACAAGATCAGTGTGGGCTACACAGTGAGTTCAAGACCACCCTGAACTACATAGTGAGACCCTGTCTCAAAAAAAACCCAAAACACCAAAACAAAAACATAAGCTACATAATGCTTTGCAAATGCAAAGTAAACTATCATTCAATGAATCCCGTAACATTTTTAAAGGACACCTCTTAAAGGCTGAAAAGGGAAAAATAAACAGTAAAATGAATAAATAATCCTCACTCCTTCCACTGTCTTGTAATCAGGTGTTGAGGTGATCAATTAGGATAAATGAAACTGAAAGTAACACCAAGTCTCATACTTGCTGCAATGGTGCAAGCAGGAAGCAGGAGGAGGTGGCAGTGCCAGCATTCTGTTTCCCCCTAATGAATGGCACTGGGCGAAGATTAAGTGAATGCAGCATAGACGTACAGTCTCACTATCAAGCAGCCAGCAAAATAATGGCACCTACTTATTTATAGACTCCTGGGGTTGAGGGAGGGGAGAGGAAAGAGCTTGGAGTGGACCAGTACAGACACAAAGAGAAAAAGTGTCTCGGTGGATCCCCTACTCCTAGCCCACCCCTATAAGGAGCCCTCTGTGGAGGCCCCTGGGCTAGGAATGGATGGCAGCTCCTATGAACAAAGCTCTCAACCCCTCCCCCACTGCAATGTGCTGCCTGGTGTGGGAGGGCAGCTTCTGCCAGTGAGGCCTTCTAGGCAAAGCCCTGTAATTGCCTATGGTTAACTTGAAAGGTCACATGTAGGATTTCCATCTGGAGCCAGATGCCTCACCAACCAAAGAAAAAAACAATATAATCATTCTTTATTCAGTACATAATAAACCTTATCCTAAGAAACCATATAAGCTTTTGTAAAAACTCAATTCACAATTTAGAACTGTGTGTGTAGCTCAGTTGGTAGAGTGTGCTTGCTTAGGGTAGGTGAGGCGTTAGGTTCAATCCCCAGCACTGTCAGAAAAAAAAGTAAAAAAAGAGAAAAGCCCATGAATAATAATATCACGGCAAGCTGCTTAAGAATAATTGAGAATATTAATTATATTCTAAATCTCCAAGGAACACTTCATGTAGAGAAATCTTAGTAATCTCCAACCTATGAAAGGTCTTATTCCTAAAATCACTTGTAAGACAGTTGTTAGAAGCTCAGAAGCACATTTTCTATAGGAACATTTTAAATGGTAATCAAGATACCAGGCTAGTTCACACATGCTTTTAAAATCCATAATGTGGATGAAAAGAAATGCGTTTATTTCAAAATGGTCTTAGAAAACTGGCAAATTCCATATTCCCAAAGGCCTGAAACACTGCCAATCCATCCTGCCTGGGGCAACTTGAATCTTATTTAATACAAAAACAATCTGATTAAATGATGATTCTTTTAAAACAACAATAACAACAACAAAACATAAAACCTGTCAGCCATCTCACTGCCACCTGACAATATAATGGGAATGCTGATTGACTAAAAACTAGATCTATATTCAAAATAAATGTTGTCACCTCAAATAAGTCATCTTGATATTATTACTTACTGCAATTATAGAGAAACACTTTTGAAATTCCATTTTCAGAAAATGTCCTCATAAAAAAGTGTAAGAGACATTACCAAAAACCCTGGCTGTGGGTCTCGATCTCCTGCAAGCCAGTACGACGTCCACGAGATAGGAAAGAGGGAAATAAAGACCCAGAGACAGAGACTTAAGAGAAACTGAGTCTTGGGCTGATCTAAGCTGCTCTGGGCAGCAAAAACAAAGACCACCAAGGACATCCAGTGTTTGTTCATTACCAGCGTGGGAAGGGGGAGCTGCACAGACCTTGGGACACCTGCTGATAACAAGTATCAGGCAGGCAGGACTGTAGAATGAGGGCACAAGCACATCTTTGCTGAAGAGAATAAACAGTTAATTCAGAGGGGAGGAATTTAGCTGGAGCTGAGTTGACCTTGGGTGGAAATGAACAGCCCAGCTCTGCTATTTCCAATGTAACACAGCCAAAGAATGGAGGGGCAAGAAGCTTGTGCCACGATAGCCTGCTAATACTGGGAAGGGGTGTCTGCTACAGAAAACTATTACTCTTTTTTAGATCCTCAATGGTGGCAAATTCTTTGCTTTAGGATAATACCCTTTGTTATCAAAATAATTTGTTGTTCTTGTTGCTATAAATGTGTAAGCTCCCAACACAACCATCTTGGAAGATCATATTCATTATGGTAATAGTTTCTGGTATGTTCTGTTTCCTTAAACTGCCTTCAACAGTCATACTTCATAAATCAAGTTCACACAGTACATACTGTAACACCACAAATGATAGTATCCTTACTGCATACTCTGTTTTAAAAAGCCAAACTATATGGAAATATGAACTGAATGTTTTTTTAAAATGTTCTTCTTTTTTCTTTTCAAATAGAAAATATACAGGAGGGCAGAAGCTCTTTCTACAAATACAACAAAAACACCATGAAATATCTAGGAATAAATTTAGCCAAAAATGTACAGGACTGCTATGAAGAAAGCTATACAACTTGACAGAGTAACATGGAAGATGTTTATAATAAACAGGAAGACAGCCCATGCATTTCTGGAGCTGAAAGTTCATTACTATAAAAAATGTTAATTCTCGCCAAAATCTATAAAATTAAAGTAATTCCAATCAAAATTCCAAAAATGGTTTTGGAGAACTTGAACAAATAATTGAAGAATTCATCTGAAAGAATAAACATGCAGAAAGTGCCAGGAAAATACTAGAGGGAAAAAGAATGATGTTGGTTGTGGTAGGTTGGGGAGAGCATATTTGCCCTTCCAGACATTACAACACACTACAAAATAAGTAAATCCTGGCCATGCCTCTAAATACCAAGATATAGTCAAAGCAAATGGAGCAGAATAGAAAGTCCCCAAACTAGTCAAAATATGTATAAAAATTCTATCTGTAATAAAGCTAGTATTCCAAAGGTTTTAGTACTTTAAATAAAGTAAGTGGGTTAGTACTAGACTATTCAAAGAAGTATATTAAGAAAATGGGCTACCATTTGGGAAAAAGTTGTATCGCTATTCCATACCTAACATTAAAACAAATCCCAGGTGAATTAAACTTTTAAATGTAAACAAGTCACATCTTAAAGGACCTAAAAAATTATAGGTGAATTTTCAAAAAATGAAGTAGAAAAGGCTCTCTTAAACATGATACCATAGCCATAAGCTATAAAAAAAGAAAAGAAGACAGATTGCATATACATAAATGTGTGAGAAAATATGCTATAAAAGATGGTGGAAATATCTATAAACTATTATAAAGTGTTATTGTTAGTATATAAGGAATGCTTAGAAAATAAACAGAAATGATCTCAGTAGGAAATATGCTAATGTCATGAATGTCCAATCAAAAAAAGAAATGCTATCAGCCACTAGACAATTGAAAATGTTTACCATACTAATAAATGTCTTTTGGGAATTCTTTTCACAAGTTACAGAAAGCATTCTCAAACTGGCTTCAATACAAAGGAACAATATCTTCATTACTGGGAGTCCAGAAGTTGAGCAAGTTCCAGGTATGGCTTTATTGTGGAACGGACCCCAGTGCCTGCTTATTTCTTGATCTTGCTCTTCACATCATCTTCATCCGAAAACTGGACTTCTTCACCCATTACAAAATGGCTAAAGCAGTTCTAGCCACGAAACAAACATGGCAACATCCAGAGGAAGAAAAGGGCCAGCTCTTTCTTGTGTCTCTTTTTAGGAATGAGGAAACTGTCTCACAAGTTTCCCAGTGGCCTTTCTTTTAGATTTCACTGGCCAGAATTGGGCCACAAACTGTTTCTAACCCAATCTATGGTGACAAAAAGGGTTGCTATAATTACCTTGAAGTAGAGGTTCTCAAAGTGTGGTTTGTGGATCCCTGGGGACCCCCAAACCCTTCTAAGAGGTCTTTAGAAGTTCAAAATTATTTTCATCACAATATCAACATGTTACTTGCCTTTTTTTACTGCCTTGACATTTGCATTGATGGCACATGGGTGATGTGGATAAAAGTGCTATCACCATAGCCTAAGTCAGAGCAGTGGCACAAACTGTACTGCAGTCACTATCTGCTTCACTAACCATGCACTCTGAGGGTGGTGGTAGTTAGGAGCGAGTTTTACTTAAGTATTTTTTAAATGAAGCAATAAAAATCATTTATAAGGAGCACCACTTTTTCTTTGGCATTTTCTCAAAAACAAAGGAAGCCTGTCAGGAAGGCAACTGACACTCTTTGTTGTCTTTGATAAAATTCAAGCTTTTAAGCAAAAATTAGAATTCTGGAAAAACCTGCGTCCACCACTGTGAGCTTAACAGTTTTCTAATAATTACATTCTGTTCTGCTGAGAATAAGATACTTTTGATAAGGCATTATGAAATGTGTCAACTAATATTTTCCAGATGACCAAGATACTATGTTACAAAATCATGCTGGGGGTGGGGGTGGGGTGGGGTGGGGTGTCTGTGTAAGATTCACTCAAAGTGCAAGACAGACCAGTGAATTTCAATGTAGCAGAATACGAAGGGTTCACTGATAACGGTTTCAAATTTTAGACTGCAGTTAACCTTTAAGAAATTAACACTTAATGGAATTTGATATAGAATCAAAGTACAATATCCACACTCATCTGAAGAAACTATTAAAGCATTCCTCCCCTTTCTAGCTACTTATATATGTGTGATATCAGATTTCTTCCTATGTATCAACCAGAACATTCTCAGAACAAACAATGCAGAAGAGATAAAAGAATCCAGTTATCTCTTAGGCTAGACATTAAGGAGATTTGCAAAAATATAAAACAATTACACTTTTCTTACAAAAAAAGTTTTTTTAAGACAGGTCTCACGATGTAGTTCAGGCTGGCCTTGAGCTCACTATGTAGCCCAGGTTGGCCTCTAACTCATGGCAATCTTCTTGCCTTAGCCTCCCCAGTGCTGGGATTATAAAGGTGTGCCACCACACCCGGGTAAATTTTTTCTTTGGGAGATTATTTTATATAAATATATATATTATTATGCAATGGGCTTATTATTGTTATTTTTAAATGATTTAGTTAATATAAAATTTTAATTTCTAGTACTAAATAGCCATAAGTATGACTGATATAAGCAAAAGCTTTTTGGAGTGTGTATAACTTTTTAGTGTCAGGGTTCCTGAGACCAAAAAGCTTGAGAACTACTGCTTACATTAAATTTTTTTTTTTGTACCACGGATTGCACTCGGGACTTTGCGCTTGCAAGACAGGCGCTGGAACCACTGAGCTAAATCCCCGGCCCACTGCTTAGATTAATTTTATGGAATGACATGGTTAATGGAAAGTCTACCATTAAAAAAAAAGCAATAATTTTCTCACTATCATTTGGCAAGTATGAAACACTGATCAGGGGTGTGTATTGAGGGGAGACTATATTGAGAAACTTTACTGATATGAACATTTTTTTGATATGAACATTTTAAAATAATTGTGATGGAAATTCCATTTTTAGAAATATATTCTAAGAATATAATCAGAAAATATACTAAGGATGTGTCACAGCATTATTTATCCATTATATGAAAATCTATATTCTAAATAGTCATCTTTAGAAATTGATGAAATTATTATATATCTACCCATGGCAAGGAAAATTACCCACCTAGAAGGTTGTTAAAAACATAAATTTATTAATATGGAAAGAAGTCCATGATTCAATAAGTGGGAAAAAAGGTACAAAGTAGTATCTATGCCAATAGTGTGGCACATGCCTATAATCTCAGCACTCAGGAAGCTGAGGCAGGAGGAATGCTGTGAATTCGAGGCCAGCTTGGGCTACATAGTGAGTTCAAGGCCAGCCTGAAATACATGGTGAGATCTTGTCTCAACAAACAAACAATAATAACAGCATTCTATATAGTCTCATTTTTAAAAATTAACATACATTTTAAAAATCTGGAAGAATTTCAAAAGAAGCCATGATTTAGTAAGTGGGAAAAAAGCGAGGTACAACACAGTATCTATATGGTCTCATATTTATATATACATACATATGTATATCAAGAAATGTAAACATGCATACAAATGTCTGGAAGAATTTATAGTAGTTATCTCTGAAGCCTCACAGGTGATCATTGTATTTTTTTCTTAATGGATCTTAAAATGTTTTTTCTCTTTCTAAGTAAACTCAAATTACCTTTATATTCAGAAAATATAAAATTATTTTAAAAATCACTAAGTATACAGATTCTATGTAATACTGATTATTCTATAATAATATTGAAGATTATATAATATATAACATTGATCACTAAGTATATAGATTCTATATAATAATCCATGGTAGGGAAAGAAGGGAAAAAAATCTGGTATGGGCAGTAACACTAGAAAGGCTTAAAATCCTTTTCTGTTGGTCACCTATTTACATGGAGTAAAACATGTTGCTGACTGTGCATTTAGCCTGGTTAGTAGGACACAGACTATACCTGATTGAGGATCCCTATACCTAGGCCCAAAGAACTTCAGAGAAAGGTGGTTTAAAAACTGGATGCACCAAAGGATTGTGGATGCTGGTGAAGGTGGGGCAAAAGATCCTGAGTAAAAACAATTAGGAAAAAAACAGCAGGAGGTGGGAAACCAACAAATAACTCAGGCTAGAATGACAAATTCCAGTTATCTGGAAACTTCCTGTTCACCAATGATGACAAATATTGTTACCTTGCCTTTTTGTTTTTCTTTCAAAATTGCTTTTAATTGTACACATTTATGGGCATACCATATCAAATCAGGATACTGGCATTTCCATCTCAAACACTGATCATTTTTGTGTGTGTTGAGAACTTTTGAATGCCACTCTTCTAGTTCTTTATAAAATATATAATAAGTTATAACTATAGTCACTGCAGTGTGCTGTAGAGCAGTAGCACTTGTTCCTTTTTAGCACCCAGTATTGGATCTCAATTCTTCCTCACTCCCTTCCTAACTTCTAATGACTACTATTCTAACTTGCCACTTTGGCATTATGGCCGCTCTCTTCACTTGGTAACTGTATTTCTGAGGTGTCACGATATTTTCATTTATAGTTCTTGTTCATCATCAGACAGCAAACAGATGGCGTCAGCCAGGTCTGCCCAGCCTCGAACTGAGCGGAAGCCAGCTCCTAGGAAAGCTCGTGCACCCTCTGCTGGTCAGGTCCCGACCAGGCCCACAGAATCCGTAAGTGAGGGAGGAAGGCAGGACAAGCATCTCTCTCCTCACCATTTTAATGACGCAGGGACTGAGATTCAAATACACAGGAGTTGCATGGTCACAGAGCTACAAGAGCCCACTCTCCAAGCAGACTTCCAGATTCCAAAGTCTGGGCTGTACTCTGCACACTGTTCTACTGGAGCTACTGATCGATAAAAGAGTTTTCTGAAGAAGTGCTATGTACTTTTGGTGGGGAGGGGTTTTCAATGTGAGTAGTGTTTTGCCCAAAAAGAACATTAGTTTAATAAGGGAAGTGGACATCTCAATAAGGCATCTACTGAAGACCAAAAAAGTTAACTTCAAAATTTCTATGTGTGGCATATCTATGCCAACAAAAGTAGATCCTGTCAGGCCCTGTACAGCATTCACTGTCACTACTGCATATGAAGAATGAAATTAGGTTAACAATTCTCAAGTTATGGTCCTACTTTCTCTTGAATCTTTACAATCTTGATTATTTCTCTCATGAACAGAACATTATGGATACTGTTTTGTTGGGAGTGTTCTATCAGTTGCTTTCTCATCGATGGGACAAAATGCCTAACAGTCGCATCACAATTTAAAGGAGAAGTTGATTTTGGCTCACAGTTTCATTGAGTTAAGCCATAGTAGGCCTGGTAGAAGGCAGAAAGAGCACGGCAGAAGGTCCTGGTGAGGAAAGCTGCCACATCACAGTGGCCAGGAAGCAGACAGAGTAGGGAGGAGCCAGGGACAAGAATACACCCTTCCAAGCCTCAACTCCAGTGACCTGCCTCTTTCAGCCAGGTCCCACCTGCAAACAGCACAGTCAGCTATGAACTCATCAATGGATTAATCCACTAATGAGTATAGTGCCCCATATCCAATCACCTTCCAAAAGCCCCAACTCTGAACATGAGACTTTTGGGTGATATTTTAGATCCAAACCATAACAAGGACCAACCTAAAAATCAGTATGATAAAGGAGAAGAGCGATGTAGTGAAATTCAACTACAACCACAGCGATCCCCAAAACCAAAGAGCAAAGTCTTTGATGCATATTAACTCATTTAGTCCTCCCAAGAATCCATTTAACAGAAAGGCAACTGAAGTAGAGAGTGATTAAATAATTCTAGTTATTTAGGGTTACTGAGGTTTACATAGCTAGTAAGTAGTGAGTCTGAGATCTGAACCAAAGCAGATTGATGCCTAAATACATTTTCATAACCACTACACTGTGCTGCCTCTACAGAAATGTCTACCATATGCATGTTGCATTTTAAGGATAAACTTTTAATTTCATTGAAAACCCTAGAGTTCCTATATATCTGATATAGCTTCCCTACTATTAAAATTTTATATTACTGTAGTATACATGCTACAATGAACAACTCAATAGTATATTATTATAAACTTAAATCCAAATTTCTTTCATTTTTACCTAATATCCTTTTTCTTTTCCAGAATTGCATCCAGGATATCACAGCTAGTTATCATGACTTCTGAGGCTCTTCTAGTTTCTGACAATGTCTCAGACTTTTCTTGTTTGAAGACCTTGACCGTTTTCAGGAAAACTGGTGAGAGATTTTATAACTGTCTCAATATTTATCAGATGTGTTTCTCCCAATTAGATTAAAGTTATGGGTATTTAGGTATGCGTGTGTGTGCATGCACATGTGCATACAGTGTTGAGGATCAAACCCAGGCCCTCATTCATGCTAAGCAAGCACTCTACCAATGAGCTATACTCCCAGCCCCAAGAGTTTTAAGGAGGAAAGTCACAGAGGTAGAATGCTGTTCATATCACATCACAGTTAGGGTACATGCTACCAACATGACTTATCACTGTTGACATGAACCTTGATCATGTGGCTGAGGCAGTATTTGACAGGTTTCTCTAAAATAAAGTTATCCCCTCTGCCATCCTTTCTACATTGTACTCTTTGGAAGGAACTACTATGCAAGGCCCACATGTAAGAAGAGAGGAATTATGCTCCATGGCTTTAAGGGCAGAATATCTATAAAAATATTTGGAATTCTTTTGCATGAGATATTTTTCTTCTTCATTAATTTATTTATTCACTGTTTCATTTGTATCAGTATGGACCATAGATTATTTTTAAAGTTTGAGTTATAATAATGCTTTATTATATTTTGTTGCTCAAAGTGTTCAACTTTGCAAACCAAGAGCTCTTTCAGTTGGCTCCTATATCCTTTTGACAGACTTCTTCAATATGTTTTTGTTTTTAGCACTTTGCTACTTTCTAGCATTAAAAGATGCTGCAGGCTCACCTTGTTTATTCCCTGATCCAGTCCTAGAACCAACCCTTTCTCCAGGCTTTGTTCCTCTTACAAGATAATAGTCTGGGCACTGGATGTGCTCCTTACTATTAGGTTGTCTTTGCTCCTGGGCCCTCTCAACTCATCAAACAAGGAAATTCATATGTGCATAATAAACCAGCTATATGTACATTTATATCTATAAATGTTTCTATATGTACCCATCTGTATCTAAATTAAATGAGCAATCATGCTAATATCTCTAACTCTAATCTGCTATGACAGGGATATGCTAGCTTCCATTCTTGCCTTCAACTCCAACAGTAAGAAAACTGGCTCTCATCACCACCATGAAGTTATTAATTGTTTAATTCCAGTGCATGGGTATAATAGTTTCAGAACTGTAAACCCTCACTTCTGTGGGAAACTTCATCAATTAGAGCACAGCATTATGTACAGTTCCTATTGTCTTTAGTCTTACAAAGATACATCAGCAATTTTTCCCTGGCCCCTATCAGGGCAAACATTAGTAAACACAATTAGATTCTTTTGTTACAGTCTGCATTATTCCATCCTAGAATCCCCATTCCCCTAAATTAATTTTTAAAATTGTGCACACACTAAGATTCATTCTGGGGGGCTTGGTATATAGCTCAATGGTAGAGTGCTTGCCTAGCGTGCACAAGGCAATGGGTTCAATCCCTACTACAGAAAAAATTAAGAAAATGATTCATTCTGGGGCTGAGGGTTAGCTCAGTGGTAGTCTGTATGGTTAGCATGTGCAAGCTTGTGGATTCAGTCCCTAGCATCCCCCCCATTCAGTCTGTGGTACAGAGCTCTGTGGGTTTTAACAAATGCATAGTATCCCAAGTATCCACCACTAGAAAATCATACAAAATGCTTTCATCACCCTAAAAAAATCTCTAGTGCAACCTATCCTCTCCCCACTCTAACCTCCATTTTTGATTCATTTTCCTAACAGAGAATGTACTTAATGTCGCTTCTCATTCTTTCCCCTTACATCATGTTCATATTTGTAAACATATGTGATCTCACTTCAATTCTAAATGTTTCCACTTAGAGAATTGAATGAAACTGAGTAAGTGGCTTGGTCAAGATCTCAGTAAGTGCTAGTGCTGCCACTAGAACTTGTTCCTTTTGACTCCTGGTATGATGCTCTTTCTATGGCAAGATCCTTCCTTTTCTGCAGTGAGTGAGATGGTTGTGCAGTGAGATAAGAAGAAGAAAAAGTAAAAGTGGTGAAAGTAGTCATTTAAACCATACTTTATATTAACAAAAGCTTTTATACTAAAACCAGGAAATTCTAGTTCTGGAAATTTGGTGAACTCGACACTTCAAAAACCCTTCTGCTATTCAACACTCCCAAAATGCTGGATAAGTAAAAAATTTAAAACATCTCACATACATCACTGAGGCAGCAAGAAAGAAAGAGAAATCGTTAGAAACCAAAGGCTACCAAAATTCCAGCCTACGATGTATAAACAACAAAACATGTCACAAAAATTCACCTAAATAAACTCATTTGGTTTAACATTAGGAAATATGCTCATGTTATTCACTGGATTATCAGAAAAAAAATCACATGATCACCACAGAAGATACAGAGGCAGCATCTGATAAAATTCAACAACCATTCATGACTAAAAATCAATAGAACTTTTAGCAAAGTGGAACTGAAGTTGAAGAAAATTTCATTTACTTGATAAAAGAAAGCTTTCAAAAACCTACAATGCCATCCTTAGGTGAAATATTAGAATTATTCCCTTTATAAACATGAATAAGACAAGGAAGTTCATTATCAATGTTTCTACTCAATACTGCACTGGCCAGTATAGTAAGAAAGGAAAAAGAGGGAATAAAAAGGTAAAAAGGGTGATAAGGAAGTACAGTAGCAAAACTATCACGATTTGCTCAAGACATGAATATATACATAGAAAAATATCCTAAACCTTACAAATGATTATTACTAATAACAAGGTTGCTAAGAGACCAATATACAGAAACATAATTCTATTTTTATATACTAACAAAAATAGAGCTTAAAAACCTATCTAAAAATACACCACTTACAGGTGGGAGAGGGGGCTTATCCCTGTAATTCCAGCACTCTGGGATGTGAGGTAGGAGGGTGGCAAGCCTGGACTGGGCAACTTAGCAAGACCCTATCTCAAAAAAAAAAAAGGCTAGGGATGTAGCTCAATGGTAGAGCACTTGCACTTGCTCAACATACATCAGGCCCTTTGTTCAATCCACAGGACTGCAAGAAAAAAAAGTATGTTCATTTTATGTTGCTGTGTAACAACCACGAGCTTAGTACATAGTTTAAACCAACACTCATTTATTATCTCAAAATTCTGGTACTGAATTCTTTTTTTTTTTTTTTTTTTGGTACCGGGGATCAAACTCGGGTCCTTGCACTTGTGCAACAGGCGGCGAAACCACTGAGCTAAATCCCCGACCCATGGTACTGAATTCTTGACACAACATGGCCTGGCTCTCTGCTCAGCATCTCACCAGGCTGAAATCATATCAGCCAGGGCTCAATCTCACCTGAGGCTCAGGGTCCTTTTACACCCCCAGGGTTGTTAAAAGAATTCAGCTCCTGGCCACTGTAGGACTGCGACCCTCAGCTCCTAAAAGTTGCCTATTGTTCCATGCTATATGGTCCTTTTCAGAACATGACAATTTGCTTCTTCAACAGAATGTTAGCAGGGCATGATGGTGCATGGTTGTAATCCCAGCACTTGAGAAGTTGAGGATTGCCACAAGTTTGAGGCCAGCCTGGGCTAGATAGTGAGTTCAAGGGCAGCCTGAACTATATGATGAGACCTTGTCTCAAAAAAACAACAACAACAAAAAAAGTGTTTCTGACATCTGCTAAAACAGGACCTTATATAAAAATAACCTAATCAAGGAAGCAACAATCCATCCAGCATAGTCACAGGTCCCATCCATACTCGGGGACTATATGGAAGGTGTACAGTGATGGAAAGGTAAGGGAGCGGGAATCTTGGAGATGACTGTGTAATTCAGCATACCACAAAAAATTCGTGCAGGTAAGAATCTAGGCATTGGACTCGGATTAGACTCGGACTTGTGATCTTCCTGCCTCAGCCTCTTGGGTAGGTGGGATTACAGGTGTCCACCACATGCATAGCTCAGAAAATGAATACACTCTGTGACGTGTAGTAAAAGACAAGTATAATAATGTTCATAATGACACTTCTGAACTTTTGAGAGGAAAGAAAAAAAAAATGCCCAGCCAGTAGAAAATAAACTGTAGTAAATTCATACAATCACATACTCTACACTAGTAAGTCAGTTAACTAACCACAGCAACATTATTAAGTATAATATTGAGGGAAAGCTGTAGATGAGCATGTAAATATAGTATAATTTTACATATTTGATGTTCAACAGCATTCAGATATTTTTATTTTGAGACAGGGTCTCGCCACATAGTTCAGGCTGGACTTGAGCTCACTGTATAGCCCAGGCTGGCCTCGAACCTGCAGCAATCCTCTTGCCTCAGCCTCCCAAGTACTGGGATTACAGGCATGTATGACCATGCCCAGTTATATATTTTATTTTTATAAAGAAGAAAGAGACCAAGCATGGTGGGGCACGCCTATAATTCCAGTGTTCAGGTGGGTGAGGCAGAAGAATTGCTCCAAGTTTGAGACCACCCTGGGCTATATAATGAGTTCAAGGCCAGCCTGAATTACAGCCCAAGACCCTGTCTCAAAAAGAAGTGGGCAGGGAACACAGGGCCCATAAGAGATGTGATATGACTTGTATCTAAATGTCCCCCCAAACCTTTATGCGGTCATAGGTGGAGCTTTTCAGAGGTAACTGGATCTAGAGTGTATGATGCTAGGATTAAGGATGTGACACTGGGATTGATTTATGGTGCAATGCTAGGATTAAAGGTGCCCCACCCTGGGTTTGAGTAAGGACAGGTAGCCTAGATAGAATATAAGGGACCAAAAGAAGGCTGTTGCTGCTGCTGCCTGTCACTTGCTGCTTGCTGATTTTCCTGCCTTCTGCATGCCATGGACTGTTTCTCCTCTGTGATGCCCCTCCCAATATGTCTATCTTGTTCCCTGATATATCCTATGACAAAATAGTTGCCAGCGCACTATGGATAAAAATAATTATGTGTTGTATTGGTTCAAATTTGTCTCTGAACAAATGTTCAAGTTTAATAACCTGATCATTTTATACATTTATTGAGTTATACTATGCTTCTTTAAGCAAAGCATATGAACGAGCAAAGCATTGTATTAACTTCTGAATTCGTATTCTTCCTTGTTTTAAAATACAATGGCTAAGAGGGTTAGTAATCTGCAAACTTATAGACACAAAGAATAGGCAGGAGGAAAGCTAATGTTTTGTTTTACTCCTAAAAGAAAAAGAAGTCATTCCCAATCATAGTCTCTATGTTCATGCTATTTTACCTTCAACAAATTGAAAATATCTACATTATAGATGGAACCCTGAGGGGTTTAAACTTTTTGAAAGTTATTTCTTCTTATCAATATTGTAGTTTCCTACTGATTTAAAGAATAAAGGGAGACTAAATGTGTATCTATGTAAAAGTATTTAGCTCCTGACACATTTGATCCTAACCAAAAGGCTGAGAAGCGATTAGCTACTGATAATAGGTTCTATATGTTGTTTTTACAGGTCATTCATTCTTTCAACAAACACATACATTAACCACATTTCAGGCAGTGTGCTAAAGAGGGAGAATGATATTAAGTCTCAGTATCTGACTGGGTTAATTGGGGAGACAGAAAAAGGACAGTTCTAATATAGTGTCATAACAATCTGCACAATAACCTAGAGGCACATGCAAGGCTACTAAACTGAAGGTGGGAAGAAAAGGGTCCAAGTACAACTTTGACAACTGGAAGAGTCTTCTAATAATGGATGAGAGGAGAAGGGAGTTCCAGACAAAGAAAATCTCAAGTATAAAGGGCATACTGGCCAAGAAAGAACGTGAATGTCAGAACCACAAGGGCAAATATGAGGGATAGCCAGGGAGAGGAAGCTGAAAATATGACCAAGATGAAGATAATGGAGTGCTCTGCATACTACACTAAGAGGTTCCAATCTTAGATTCCAGTCTATCTATAAAGTATCTATGTGGACCCTTAGGGATTTGTACCTGTATCCTCAAGACTAAGAGATTTCACTGGGAGAACCTTTTATTTTCAATTTGACAAAATTCTAAAAAAGGAATTTTAACAAAAGGATACTCTGGATCATCTGGATGACCACCTTTCAGTGAGCACTGCCATAAGACTTCAGTTTGCACATTTGTACTTAGAAGTGGACTGTGTATGCAACAAGTTGTACCATTATTCATTGGTGCAAAATGAGAACAAAAGGACGTCTACTGCATGCATATTGTGTTGTCAAGTGAAGATCCAAGGAAATCATGTGGTTTAAGTAAAGACAAGGGGCATAGGGCAATACCGACAGTCCTTCTGTAAGGAAGGTACCCACTGAGGACAGAATAGGTTCACTTTTGGAATTCTTTAGGTCCAGCCAAACAGTCTCATTGGTCACAATGAATAAGTATTCATTTGAATTTACTGGTTTTATAGCTTTGCTCCATTTAACGTCTATATTTTGAGTATTGTAGTTGTACAAAACATATAGTTTTTATCTAGTTTTGTGTTTGCACATATTTAATATATTAAAGCATTTTAACAACGGAAAATCCTGAGTATTGATTTTGATTTGAGAAATTCTGCTATGAGTGGTCATGAGCCACTGAAAGACTGTAATATGACGTTAATAGCTTTGTGATTTAGAAAAATCACTATTTTTCTACCCAAGAGTAGTTACAAATCTACTTAATAATGTGATAGAAAAGGTAAGGTCTGAGATTACTCAGATGAAAAGATGGTAAGTGTTAGAAGGACTTGACTGTAGGTGGAAGTCATGTAGAATGACTTCCCTTGGTGATCTGATCCTGAGATAGTGACCACAGGAAGACAAACAAGTAGGGGAGCAAAAGGGAAGGAGAAAAGAGAGAGACGATGAGTTAGATTTAGCAATTATCTGAATTTCATTTCATCCAAAGAAATTCCAGTTATCTTTTCAAAGTTCCGGTTTTCTTAGTGACAGCTGCATTAATCAATTACCCAATTAACCATTGTAGCACTCTCTAAAAATATACAAAGCACTCCACTATATGCTGTAAATAAGTCATGAAAAATCAGCAAAAGTCAGGCAGACCCTAAGTGAAATGCAGCAAAATGAAAAAAGAGACATGGCCATTTTTTACTAAACACCTACACTGTGACCCAGCACACTCACCCAGTACTGTGCTTTTTGGGCTGCCTGTTACATGCGATCACTTATTTTCCTTGAGGATCTAAAAACAAAAGGCAGCTGGTCAAATCACGTGGGAGATCCACAGCCACTACCCTCAAGGAACTTAAAGCAATGGAACCTAAGGTTATTGAAATTTTAGTGTATTAGGAGCTTTGAACATACAGGCAGGGCCAGTTAACAAAGTATGTTGTCTTTTACTTAGAGAAATCAACGTGGAATATCTTAGTCCAATAAAAATGTAAGGACTTCATGTTTTATTCCTTATAAGAAAAACGTAGTAATTACCGCCAAACCAGCCACTGTCCCCGCAGGCCACACAAAGGTGGGCCTCTGGGAAAAAGTAATTCAATCCCAGTTCAGCGGGAAAGCCAGCATCTTCTACCAGTAAACATAATACGTACTGTACAAAGCACAGTATTTATACACCCAAAATGTTTAACAGTCAACTTCATCCACAGCGTCCACAGCTAAAGGGAAAGCCACGGGGCGTACCTTAGGAAGGTAGCACTCGACACAGCGGCCTTCCCGACAACTGGCGAGCGGCGGAGGTTGACACGCGTTACGGTAGCAAGGCGGGAAAGGACGCAAACCCGAAAGCAGGCACTCGGAGGAAGTGGGACCAGGAGGCGGCAGTATAGCGCCCCCGGGGTTCGCAGCGAACGCCTCGTGTACACCCGGAAAGGGGTAGCAGCCCAAGGCGCACCCGAAGGGCGGAGCCGGGGGGGGCGGGTTGAGGCGGGGCGGGCCAGGACCTCGCGCCCCGCGGCCTGATGGGAATTGTAGTCTGAGAAGCCAGAGGGCACTAGGAACTACATTTCCCGTTGAGTGGGTGGCTACGGCAGGCCACGAGGTACAGCGACAGCGCCCTGTCTGCTGTTGGAGAGCTCCTGAGGACCTGGCCAGGAAGGGGTTGTTTGTTCTTTCCTTCTTCCCTGCGCTTAGGGAGTGCTGGCTCGGCTTTCCCTCGCCCTGCCGCCGGTTGCCCTTTCCCCGGCTCCTGTATCAGCTTTTCTTTGAAATTCAGAGGTGGCGGGTACTGCTTCGTGCGGGAGTGAGGGGAGCGTCGCTCTTCAGCCCAGCCAACCCTCCGATTGCCTGCGCCTCCATGGGCCCGAACCGGAAGCCCAACGTGTGCAACCAGCTGAGTCGCCGGGCGCTGGGCTTCTTCGCGCGCGACGCAGGCGTGGTGCAGAGGACAAACCTAGGCATCCTGCGGGTGCTGGTGTGCCAGGTGACCTGCTGCAGGCCGGGGACGGGACAAAAACAGCGGGACGCCTGGGTTGGGATGTAGGATTAACACGCTAGGACTCCCTTTGAGAGAGAGTCACAGGCGATGGGGAGGGGATTAGCAAATGGTGCTAATAGGGCCACCAGATGGTTTTAGTTTTAAGCTTCTTATGCCTTTCTGCAGTCTTTTTAAAAGTTGGGCAACAATTGATCCAAAACTTGCGGGCAGAGTGAGGAAGACATAAAATAATGTTTAAAAATAACGTATATGAAATTACTTTGAAAATGATAAATTTAACCATCCAGCGTAAAGTGGATGCATAGTACAGGGTTATGAGTTCTTTCCTAAACCAAAATTCCTTGTGTCTTTCAGGAAAGTACTAAATTTAAAAATGTTTGGACAACTCATTCCAAATCACCTATAGCCTATGAGAGAGGAAGAATATATTTTGACAATTATCGGTGTTGTGTCAGCAGGTAACTTTTTAGTGATAATTTTTATTGTCACTTGCCGGACTGTTAATCTTATCTGTAATTTTTAAGAGCCACGTGACTACATTAGTACTTAGTGAAATAGGACAGTGAACAAAATGGATCTAAAACAAGACTAAGTGGTGAAATGCATGTAATTTTAAAATCTTGTTAAATCTAAAGTTGTAGATTGGACTTTGGAAAATATTTCAAAGAGAAAAGAAATAGGCAAAATGATAGATTGCTCAGAGAACTGTTTAGTTTTTTATGATACTTAAAAGATAACAGAAGGCCAGGGATTTAGCTTAGTGATTCTGGCGCCTGTCTTGAAACTGCAAGGTCCTGAGTTCGATACCCAGTACCAAAAAAAAAAAAGACAACAGAGTCAAATAAACTGGTTAACAAATAATTATATGTTTTGGAGAAGGATTTTGTTTTTGAAGTACTAGCTTTTTTTGAGGTATGGTCTCACTGAGTAGTTCAGGCGGGCCTTGAACCCACTCTATAGCTCAGGCTGGGATCAAACTTGTGGTGATCCTCCAGCCTCATTCTCCCTAGTGCTGAAATTACAGGTGTGCACCACCACGCCTGATTACTTGCCTTTTTTAAAGAGAATTTTTCAAGCAAAAGCATATTGATAGATCCAGGATGTCTTAAGTCTGCCTCATCCCCAACCATTCAACAGTGAGACTGAAGGAAAAGCCATGGTAAACCCCCACAATACCAATTATTTAGATTCAAAAACTATCAAAATTTGCTACACTTGTTTTATCACATTCCCTCACTTCAGTTTATGTCTCTAAAAATTATGGGAATTTTCTTCATAAGAACTTTATTAGGATAGACATATACTATACCATTTACTCATTTAATATCAATAATGCTTACATTCCCATCACCATGGTTAATTTTACAGCATTTTCATTGTTCCCAATCATAATCCCAAAAGATACATCCTTAATGCTATAATCCTGAGTGTTGAAATCATAAAAGATTAAATACACAATCCTAAAATATTAAATATAAAGTATTAAAATCTCAAGTATTGTCTTTTTTTTGGTGTGTGGATAGATTTATTACTACAAATCATTACATATAATGTGACAATGTATGGTCCTGGTGTTCTCAGACAAGAGGGAACTCAAAACACTGGCATGTTTCTTCTTATATGATAACTAAAAAGGACATATCATCAAAATAAAAGTTATAAAAATATATGCAAGAAAAGTACACTTAATACAAGGAGAAATATACCATAAATTATAAGCACATGTAATGACTTTGGATATCAAAGTAAAAACTTAGAACTCATGTGATCTACTGTATTTTAATGTTGAAATCTTTACAGGTATTAACTTGGAACACGAAAAAGAAAATATCTGTTACTCTACACCTTGTTTGAAATGGTTAAGAAACTATTTCTAAGAACATGTAGAAAAATCTTGTTTGAAGAACATATGATGCAAAAGATAAAATACATGTTTTAACTGTCATTTGTTTTACATAAAAGATGGGATAGAAAGTATTGTAATCTTGGAAGCCAAAGTCTCAAAAGATAATTCCCATTTTTAAAAAGACATATAAGAGAGCTAGAAAGCCAAACTCTGAGGAAGGGATTAGTGCATTTTTGGTTGTACACAAGATCATTTATTTCATGGATGGTGCTGGGACCCAGGAACAGAGTATTCCCGATTCCTCCCCTGTCAATTCCTCCCATTGCTGTCATTCATGTTACTTATCTTTCTGTTCTAATCACTGAATACCATGTTGCTGTTTTTATTTTGAGCAAGCTTTTTTAAATCAATAAAGATTTAAAAAACAAGAAATTTTGTTTTACCTTCTTTAACCCTTTTCCATTCTTTGTGTAGAACTGATTTTCTGACATATCATTTTCTTCTCTTGGAAAAATTTTTAATATTTCTTGCAAGGCAGGTCTGTGTCCAGCATATTCCCTCAGCTTTATTTGTCTGAGAAATTTATATTTTTTCCTTCACTTTTGAAAGATAGTGTTTCTGGGTACTGAAATTCTAAGTTGGTGGAGTTGTTTTTTTTATTTGAATGCTTTAGATATTTCACTCCATTCTCTGCTTGCTTGTATGATCTCTGAAAAGAGGCCTGATGTAATTCTTATTCTTGTTCCTCTAATGGATAAGGTGATTTTTTTTCCTTCTTCAGCTTCTTTTAAGATTTTTCTCTTCATTTTTGACTTTCTCTTGTTTAAATATGATATAACTAGGCCAGTCAGGGCCCTAGTATTCTCAGCTGTACTGCACCCAAGGTACAGCCCCATTTCACCATTGGAGCCTGGGTAGAAAAAGTGAGCCCCTTGTTTCTCTACTGCACTCACCCAGGGCTCAGCTTCAGCAGCCCACAACTAGAAGCTAGATAAGCCTGCAGTCCCTCTCTCCCTCAAAGTTAGCCCTCTAAACGAAACAGCCAGGAGAGGGAGCCTTGTGCTCTGGCTACAACAGATGAGTAGAGTTTCCATTTTGCGGAGCTGGGAGTGTAGAGGAAGGAAGCATGCCATGGGTTAAACAGCACAGGCTTGCTATTCCTATTGAGCTCTACTAGATTTTTCTTGAATAAATGTGTCTTCATACGATATATGTCCCCAGTGGTTGTCCTTTTATAATTTTTTACCAGTTTTGCTGAAGAGTGTCCACAAAGCCTGTCATGCTGGAAGTAGAAATCTGGATGTTTTCTTACATGATCATAATGTTATCACACCTGCTACCGTTTAATTTCAAGTTCATAACTTCCCCAATTTTGAAGTACTTGATTTAATTTAGAACCATATTTTGAAATGAGACTAAGTGGCATTGATTAATGTTCTAATGGTAAATAATGTTGGAGTTCTGTAACATGCCACCCAACATGTTTTACCCCCAGGTTAGAACTGATGAGTCTGCTTTCATTCTTGTGAAATTCTGTGCAGTTTAAAGCTTTCAATCAGAATATCAAAGGTGAATAAAATGTCACCTTGAAAACTTTCTCTTTTAACAATAGTTTAATTTTAAAGTGTCTCAGTTAAATGAAAACGTCTATGATCATCTCTCAGTAACAGAGAAGTACAGTACAGTCAGGCACAGTGGCACATGCCTGTAGTCCCAGTCCCCAAGGAGGCTGCAGCAGGAAAAATCATACAGATCAACCTGGGCAACATAGCAAGACCTTGTCTCAAAAATAAATAAGAAAGGGGCTGGGGATTTAACTCAGTGGTTTCGCTGGCTGCTGCGCAAGCACAAGGACCTGAGTTCGATCCCCGGTACCAAAAAAATAAATTAAATAAATAAATAAATAAATAAGACTGTCCCATCAAAGGTACAGTGTTCAGCATTGGTAGACATATAAGCATTTTCAGTCTTTCTAAAAGGTGATTTAGGAGTAAAAAAAAATTACAGATTATTTCCTTTATCGATGAATTTGTATTCTAAAACAATGGAACCATTTTTATCTACAAATTTTCATTTTAAATTTTCATTCCAAATATTGTTCATAAACAGTTTTTGAAATCAGTGGAAATGAACAGAGCTATCCATGATAAATGTTCAGAGATAAAGAAATATGAACCAATTTGGGAAAACAATGTATAGGCAGCTAATGAATGTAAAGAAAAACTAGAGGAAAATGAACCAAGATGTTAATAATTTTTGATGACTTTTATAGTATTATAAACTTTTAATCTTATTATATTTTCAGATTTTTTTCTATATGTATATATTACAAATTCTGTGACCAGAAAAAAAGATAATGTGCATAAGAAGAGGAAAGCAAATACCAAATTATATTTTGGTTTTCCAAATCTCTGTATGAAAAGGTATCTCAAACTTGAGCAACGACTGCTTCTGTTATCAATAATAATAATAATTTATTTTTTTTCTCTTTTACAGTGTTGCATCAGAGCCAAGAAAACTTTATGAGATGCCAAAATGTCCCAAGTCAGAAAAAATAGAGGATGCTTTATTATGGGAATGTCCAGTGGTGAGATTTGTTTTTAAAGCATTTTTAGCCTAGAAGAACTAGTTATTGTTAATATATAAAATATTGAAACTTCAGGATTATAGTAATTCCTGAATCTTTAGAGCAATCAAAAAGAATATATCCTTGATTATCGTTTGTCCTTATCTTAAAAATCATTAATATTATTAATAGTTTTAAAATTAGATACAATCTCTTTAAATCTTGAAAATTAGGAAACAGACTGATTAAAATTTTTATAGCAATATAAGCTAGTTTATAATTAACTTATATTGTCTTTAAGAAATTATTCCACTTACTATACTGAAATAATAAAGTAGAGCTACAGTTAAGTAGATCATTGAAAATGAATTAACAAGTTTCCTCGATGAAAATTTTAAGATAAAAATAAAATATATAATAACAAGATACACTCATTCCATCAGACCAACATTGCCCTGGTAGTATTTTTCAGACCACTGTTTCTGTGGGATTTTAAAGTTAAGTAAGTGCCAGAGGAGTTGAGAGAAATTAGACTGTGGAAAAATAAGTTTGGAACATTCTGAGTATAAAAGATTAAACAAGTTTGTTTATAAAATTACTTATCAGAACCTTTAATATTAATAGTAATGTATGTAATGATTATGAATCATTTTCCCAAACTCTTTTGATAGAATTTCCTTTTTGAGGACTAAATAACTTTTCCATGTCATCACTGTTCTAAGGAATGTCCTTAAGAACTACTAAGAAATTAAGCAGGTCTTTAAATTTGGTTGGTTTGTTCTTTAGGAAAAACAGAACCCCGAGTAGATAACCAATATTTAGCCTAAAATAATGCTTGAAGGATAAGAGGCTATATTCTGAATTTTCTGTTAAAATGCATTTTTTGGTTTTTTTGTTTTTGTTTTTGATTAGGCTGATTATACAGTGTAGTTTTATGGAACTGCTGGTTTCTTTTTCATTGGATACTTAATCTCTGTTCATAGAAATCTTTTTAAATGTTAGGAAGCTTGGAATTTCCATTTTCTTCTTCAACTTCATATTTGAAAGGTATAAATAACTGTTGTGCTGCCAGCAATTTAAAGCTTTTTAATCCAATTTCATGGGGGTTGGGGGTGGGGTTGAAAAATGACAAATTTCTTACTTGAGAATTTTGAATACACCACTGCAAAACAGAAAATTTTAGAGCAATCTTGTCATATCAAAGCAATTCTGCAAAAATAAAATTTGTAGTAAACTAATTCTATTCACACTTCTTTAACATTTAAACACTGTGTTCTCATTTGCAGTGAAGCAAGATTTTCCATTAAGAAAAATTTTAAGAAGCATATTGTATTGTTGTTAATATACCAATGTGAAACTACTTTTAAGTTAATACTTTTTTTTGAGACAATATGTGAAATATTGTGAATATGTCAAAGACAACTTTTAGTTTAGGAATAATTCAATTCTGTTATATAAGCTGTTTCAAATGCTTTTTTAATAAGCAAGTTATAAATGGTATATTTTTTAAAACTTTTAAATCTCCATGAAATATACTTACATAAGACATTGTAAAATAAAAGTATTTATATTTTTTGTGAATTAGTGTAAGACTTCTGGTAGAAAAGTTAAAAATATCTCCAAGAAGCAAACAAAAAGCAAACTTCTTTCTTTCTCTAAGAGAAGACGCATCTTTAGGAGCATCTGTAACGTAACTGTGCCCTCATTCCTTTCTATTCACTTTTTGGTCTAAGCAAATACTAAATTAATTTCAACTTCTCAATCTTTTTTTGGTGACTATTTATTTTTGGGGGGGTTTTGTTTATTATTGGTTGAGATAGGGTCTCACTGGGTACCCTAAGCTAACCTCAAACTCACTATCTGTCCCAGGCTGACCTCAAACTCATGATCCTCCTGCATCAGCCTCCTGAATGCCGGGATTCCAGGTGTGCACTGCCACACCAAGCTCATCAATTTCTCTATTCTTAACTTTGTGGTTACAACTGCCTTCTAATTCCACAATTCAAAGCAGACTCTTTCGCTTCTCTTCCTCTTCCTGTATTATACTTCCACCTTGTGGTAGCCCCTTGGTGACAGGAGTGCCCACACCTGTCACCTCCCTCTCCTGGGCTACTCGTGGTAACAGGTCATCTTTACAACCAGGTTCATCTTCCGCTCTTTGGCAGTCTTCATTCTGGATTGTAGCTTCACATTTGGGATTGGAATAGAAGCACACTGAACAATGGGATAATTTGCATTTTGCCACATTGACTTCCATGTACAGGAAAACAAGTCCTGTAGTAAAGAAAAAAGGGGATAATGTGAATGTCTGTTCTATCATATGACTTTTTCTTTATGTAAGAGGCCTTGAACCCAGGGCTGTCAGTCACCCTGAGCTACATCCCAAGTCCAATTTTTATTTTGAGACAGTGTCTTGCTAAGTTCCCCACACTGGACTTAAACTTGTAATCCTGCCTCAGCAGCCTCCCAAGAGTGCTGGTTAATAGATATGCTGTTACATGTGATTTTTAAGAGCTGTTGTTATCACAGCAGCAACGTCTGTACTCCTACTTCTGTTATTATTGGCTAACATTTGTTGAATATGTAGTAAATAAGTTATTTCAGGCACTGTTTTAAATGCTTTATGTGAATAAATTCAGTAAGATAATGATGAAAATAATACCCCAGACTCTTTCCTTATTTTAATTCTCTATTTGTGTGTTTAAATTTCTTCTTTTGTGAGCCAGGTGTAGGTGCATGGCTATAATTTAGCACTTAGGAGACTGAGGCAAAAAGATCACTGTGAGTTCAAGGGCAGCTTGGGCTACATAGTAAATATTACAAGGCCAGCCTGAACTACATAGCAAGACCTTGTCTTAAAAAACTAAAAAAAAAAAACGAAGCTTTCTTCTTTTGTTTACTTATTTGGCTATCTTTAAGTAAACTTACAATTATCTTTGGACATTGATTACTGCATATTGTTCATGGCCAAATGTTTCATTTTTACACCTCGTTTTTTTTTAGGGAGATGTACTTTCCAATCCATCAGATTATAAATCCTCACTCATAGCCCTGACTGCTCATAATTGGCTACTTCGTATATCAGCGACTACAGGAAAAATTCTTGAAAAAATATATCTCGCCTCTTATTGCAAATTCAGGTATCAACTGTGGATTTACTATTTAAGATTTTGTTATAAAACTTTAAGGCTTGTAGACCAGGAAATTTTAAACCCCCTGACCCAATTTTCCAGTGCTTATCCTGATCTTAATTTTTCCTTCCTTGTGACTATATTTGAATATTTGAGGACTGAGACTTTGTCTTTTTGCTTTGATACCTAATAAGTATCTGACCTATATATAATAATTGACATACATTGAAAAAAATTTTTTAATATCCTGTATTACCCTTCTACAAATAGTATTTTCTTTTTTTTTTCTTTTTTTGGTACTAGGGATTGAACTAAAAGACCTTGCACTTGCCAGGTAGGTGCAGAGCCACTGAGCTAAATCCCTGGCCCTACAAATAGTATTTTCTATGTAGGGTGAACCTTATGGTAGGATTTCCTGTAGGCTAGTCTGTTTTAGTTAAATTATCTGCCTACTAGAATTCAAGAACTATTTTAATAACTATTGGTTTTATCAGTTAGACATACATTTTTGGAGTGAATATGTGTATACAATTTGTGAAAATAATATTTTAATATTTTTATAACTTTCATTTTAAAGTGGAAATTTTTTTTCCTAAATTTTGAGTAGTCTTAGATCAAAAACAATTTTATCTATCAACATTCTAGAAGAATTGAAATTACTTAATTAATCTATCAATTTATTTTTTAAAAATAGATCACTTTTATAATGTCTTGATTTTAAGAGGAAATTGACCCAAATCATTATACTTCTCCACTTTATTTTAAAAGGTACCTGAGTTGGGACACTCCTCAAGAAGTTATCACAATCAAGTCAGCTCAGAACAAATGCTCAGTACTGGCGCATCAGGTAGACATATTTATCTTTTATTTTATTGGGGGGGCGGGTACCGGAGATCGAACTCAGGACCTTGTGCTTGCAAGTGCAGCACCACTGAGCTAAAACCCTGGCCCAAGTAGACATCTTTCAACATTCAGTAAACCAAGAATTTGCTTCTTTAGGAACTGGTCAGTAAATTTGTTATGAAGGAACTGATCATCTTTGATTTCTGAAGCATGCTATTATGATTGGTAGGTAAATTATTAAAATGGATTCTCCACCCTCCCCCCAAAATATTATAACAAGTATTTGTTTCCTCTTGGCAGAATCTCATCTTTACTGTGAACTATAGCTTTTTCTCATTAGTGTTCTTGATTATAAAACAGCTAAAGGCTATTCTGAGTGCTTTCATGAATTAACTCATTTAATCTTCAGCATAAACCTTTGAGTACATACCATTGTCCCATTTCACAGCTAGCAAGTCTGCAACTGCAAGAGATTAAATAACTTACCCAAAGTCACAGTTCTGATAAGTGGTAGAATTTAGACTCAGGACAGTCTAGCTCTAGAGTTCCTATTCTTACACGTTTATACTAGGCTGCCCCTTCTTGAAAATCCTGTAACTGACTGGCCGGTAAAGTTCATATAAAACTCCAGGATAACTTTTGAATAAATTGAGTAGTTCCTTTGATTTTACCTTATTTAAATAATCACATTCAGCATTCTCTTGTCAACCTTCCATGTCCGGCTGTTTGCACTTACTTTTTATGATGGTTGTCAGTAAATATTTTTCTGCTCTTTTCCTATATTCTGCCTAGTCACATTATTCATGCTACCCCCCCCATTAAGTTTATTGGTACATTTTAGGTATAAAATACAGTTACATTCATCATTAGGATCTTGTACCATTACATGAGTCTCTTGGTTCTTATTTTTTTCCCCTTCCCCTGCCCTCCCTTCACCCCTTCCACCCTTCCTCA
>NW_004624787.1:8874402-8905919 GCF_000247695.1 Heterocephalus glaber
TTCCCTTGCCCTCCCTTCAACCCCTCCATCCCTCCCTATTTACAAAGACTTTGTTTCCAATTTTTCTTTTTCTCATATTCATTCCATTCCCTTCTCGCTATGTGGTTCAGGTTGGCCTTGAACTCATTATGTAGCCTAGGCAGGTCTCGCACTTGAGGCAATCTTTCTGCCTTAGCCTCCTGAGTGCTAGGATTGACAGGTGCGCACCACTGTGCCCAGGTACGTTTCTTGTAGACTTTTGTGTGCATGTGTATGTGTGTATATCTAAATACTGTAGCTGATTTAATGAGCATATTTTAAATATGTTTGCCTTCCTTTTTAGGTGACTTTTAAAAAAAAAAATTTTTTATTACAGTAGAAGAGACATTGCCATACTCCCCTTCTTACTTTGGACACACTGAACTCATCATTCTTTTTGGTACCGGGATCGAACTCGGGTCCTTGCGCTTGTGCTCCAGGCGGAGAAACCACTGAGCTAAATCCCCGGCCAAGCTAAATCCCCGGCCTTTAGGTGACTTTTTAATCTCAGTCAACAGATGTTTTCAGTTTGTGAAAACCTCTGTATAACCACATCCCAGGACAGATGATGCTTTCAAGTCATAAAAATAGTGTTTCTAAAGTACTTTGGAGAGCTGCCTATAATATTGCTCTTTCTTTTTAGGCAGGCATTCAGCAGACTGTTTTGTTATACCTTGCAGTGTTCCAAGCTCTACCTTTTTCACTTGTAGGGATTGTAGAGATCAACAAAAGGGTAAGGACTTATTTCTTACTCAATTGCATTAATTTTATTGACAATAAGATTGCTGTCATTTAATTATTTATTAGATGTTTTGATTGGAAATGTTCCCACGACTTGGTTTGTTTCATATCAAAATACATGAAAACATCTGACTTGAGAGGAAAGCCCCTTATCCCTTCTTTTTCCTGCATGTTTTTATGCCTCTCAGATGGATAACGTTGGAAACCTGTGGTCATTAATAAACTACTTTTTTATAAAATTGTGAAATGAATAAGTTAGTTTTTTTCAAGGAAAATATTTCCAAAGCTTATTAAAATGATCATTAAGCTGCAAAACATGTCTCATTTTAATGGCAAGCTATAGGTTAAAATTTGCTTTATGGTATATAAACAAGGCTAATAATTGTGTAAATTTTCTCCATCATTCAGTTTTGGATTTTATTGTTGTTGGTGGTTTCCTTGATTTGTGGAGTAGTTACATGGGCGAAAAGAGGTGACAGATTTCATAAGAGTCAGTGGGGCTGAGGATATAGCTCAATGTGGTACAATGCTTGTCTAGAATGTGCAAGGTCCAGGTTTTAATCTTGAGCACCAAAAAAAGAATCAATAGTCTTCTACTTTCTTACAGGCAAATGTTTATTTATTGGACTCTTCTTTAAACACTTAAAGTGTTTTAGATGACAAGATCTCAAGGTTCTACTGATACTCACTAGTAAATAAGATGAATGAATTTAAACATTTTAATATTATATAAGTGTGATACACTAAATAATGTTAGTTATATATTTATTTTGTAGCAAGCACTTTGAGTATTTTACAATGTAATAATTAAGAAGGTAAGCAGATACTCAAATTCTGAAAATATTAAGTGAAAGAGCTAGAATCTGAACCTAGATTCCACCCAAAAGTGTAAATCAAATTTTAAAGTAGTTTGGCTACTTTATTATAGCATTCATTGTTCTGAAATGTTTGAATTACACAACTCTTCCTTTCAAAATGGGAAACAAGGATCAGTGAATTAAAAAATCATGAGCTAGTCAACGTCAAAGCCAACTGTAATTATCTTTCAAAGAGATGGCAAAAAAGCACAACTTATAATTTAATCGTTCTCTTTGTGCTTGTGGATTAGATAATTGTGAATATACATTACAGTCTACAGTAAGAATGAACACTTAACAAAGTCATAAATTGTTCCTGTTTATTCTTATGTATCCGCAATAACCATCTGAAGGATTTGGTTTTGATTATAGTTGGTATGATTGGGATTGAAGCACATTTTTCACTTACTATGCATAATAAAACTACCCAGGAGCCCAGTTCCTGGGTAGTATTGTGGACTTAGGACATTTACTGAGATTGTAAATCTTCAGTCAGCTTTCTTGAATAGAAATAGAAACAAATTTTCATTTCATATCCACTTTGTCTTTCATCGTTATAAATATTTGCCTGTATTGACTTTTGTTACTTATTCATATAGGCATAGAATAATGTTATTTATCTAAGCTATATGTAGAATCATGCATTCAGTGCATAGAACAGAAACTTTAAAGAACAATGAGCTAAAACCTTACTCAAGGCCAGCAAGGCTAAATGTCTCTGTAGATGTTTGATCTTCAGCATGTTTTATTTGTATATGGCTAAAAAAAAGCAATATTTATTAGAAATTAAAGAACAAGATGATAATAAAAATCTGGAGATGTCTGTCTTATAATTACTTGCCTAGATCCAATCTTTTCACCTCTAAATAGCTAAAGTTTATCTCTTTATAGAGAACATTTTAGTAAATATAAAGAATAGGTCTCTGCCAGGATATGCATGGTAAGTTAAAAATTCATTTAGAATTACATGGCCTTACTATATACCAATATCCTTGAGGAATAAGATGTGTTAATAGATTCTTTTTTTTTGAGACAGGGACTCGCTTTGTAGTTCAATCTGGCCTTAAACTCACTGTGTAGCCCAGACTGACCTTGAACTCATGGTGATCCTTCTACCTCAGTCTCCCGAGTGCGCCACCACACCCAGGTGTTAATAGATTTTTATAAAGCTATGAAGCAAATAAATGCTGATGTATCATTCTGAGGGTTTTGTGCTACACTTTTATCAGTGCTCCAGTCTGAAAATCTACTGGCTTACTGCTCACCCCTACTAACACCCTAGTCTCAAGTTGCTAAATTGTAGTTAAGTTTTAACACTAGGCACCAAGGTTGAAATGATGACCTGAATTTTAAGCAACAGTAAAAACCACTGTGAACACTCAGAGGATTGACCTTCTGGTCTTTTCTCAGGTGATATCTGCCTTTCCCCCCAGATTTTCGGGAATGTTACTGATGCTACTCTGTCTCATGGAATACTGATTGTGATGTACAGCTCAGGACTGGTCAGACTCTACAGCTTCCAAGCCATCACTGAACAGGTAGAGAACCTGAAATTTGCTAAACTATGAATTTTGGACTGTTCTTTTTTTTTAATGAAATGTTTTTAGAGTAAAGTGTATGTGTAGTTAGCAACTGCATAAAACTATAGAAATCCTGAAAGACAAAGTAATCTTTAAAAGACGGGTGGGGAAGATAAACAGAAAGACCCTTGATTAAAGACATTTTCTCTGTTATACACATGTGAATTATTTTTTTCTTTCCAGATAGCAAATAAACAGGTGCTAAAGCCACCATTTTTGTTTTGTTTTGTTTTTAGTTCATGCAACAGAAACTTGACTTAGGGTGTGCATGCAGATGGGGTGGGACTACTGGAACTGTAGGAGAGGCTCCCTTTGGCATCCCTTGTAATATTAAAATCACAGGTATGGCTACTATATAGTACTTTTTCACCTTAAATAAGTGGTCATATAAGTAGTTACTAATTATAATCATCCAAATGTTTTTCTCCTTAGTTATAAACTGATTCATCTTGCTTCTATACAGCAAATGTATATTCCTTGTTATTGAATAAATGTCAACAAAATTCTGTTGGGTTGTTGCTTGAGCCAAAGGCCTGGGGATGCTGAGCCTTGCTTGACCAGAGACCTTTGGAAACACTGTGTTTTTTTGAGCTTTTATATTCTTATCTGAAAATGAGTTGCAACAAATAGTGCCATCCTAGCTCCCTTATAATTTAACATTTTATATTTTGTGAAACATTTAACAATTTGTGAAGGGTATTTTCCAAGGAAAATGTTATTATTATGCCATCTGAACACAGATAGGACTAGATACAGTGGGGACTTCCCAGAATGCTTACAGATTGACAAAACACAAAAAAGAAAATTCTATAAATATGGTAAATATGTTCTTTATTTAATTAGCTTATTAAATTAAGCAATTTATTCAAAAAAAATCAAACCACCATCTAAAATCACCAGTATATATTAAACCATGTGTATCCAGGGTGCATCTCAGGTATTCAAGAATAGTTTAAGGATTGGAAATAGACACAAAATCACATGAGTTAATTAAAAGGGAAAATATACTTTATTATCCTAATACCTTTTTTACTTAGTTCATTAAGAATCATTCCTTAGCACCTTGAGGATATTTCCTTCTATTTGCAACAAGCAAGCAACATGCTTTTAGGTGAAACTCCAAAGGTTTTAATATAGGCAGTCCTTGGTGTTCCTTGGCTTAACTCCAATCTCTGCCTTTCTATTCATGTGGACTTTTTCCTTCCATTTCATCAAGTCTTTCTCCTTATAAGAATACAGTACCGGTTGTTGAATTTAGAGCTTAGCTTTATCCAGTACTATTTCATCTCAATTTGATTGTTATCTGTCAAGACCTAATACCAAATAAAGTCACAATCACAGGTCCTAGAGTCAGGACTTCAGCATTTCTCTTGAGTTGGGGGACACAGTTCAACCCATAACAGTGACCAAAGTCTAGTTGCATCATTATAGTTACATATCCTTACTTTTTGGCTCTCCCAGTGAACAACTGGAAGATACAAAATTCACCACTTCATTTTGATATTTTTTAACTTTACTGTTCTTTTTTACTTTATATTTATTTCCTTTAACTCACAGCAAATTTTCTTTTTGTTGTTGTTGTTGTTTTGTTGTTTATGGTGCTGGGACTTGAACCCAGGGCCTTGCACATGCTAGGCAAGCCTTCTACCACTCAGCCACACCCCAGCTCCATGCTGGATTTCTTGATTCCAATTAAAATTTATCCTATAATAATACACAATAATCCTGCACCATCAGTACCAGTGCTGCTTTACTAAAAATTAAAGCATGGACTGAAGGCTCCCTTTTTCCCTCAGTATACAGCCCAATCATTGTATACATACAGAGTAATGTATTTAAAAGTAATTTGAGGCCATTTTTCTATAGGATTAGATTACCAGTTTGATATATGTGAGTTCATTTGTTTGGTTTCCTTTTTCCTTGTTGATATTTATTTATTTATTTATTTTGCTGTACTGGAGATTGAACATAGAGCCCTGCACATACTAGACAAATGCTCTACCACTAAGCTAAATTCCCAGCCCTTGATTTTATTCTTACAGTTACAAAATGTGTATATAGTTGAAGGGTCAAAACTACATGAAAAGATACACTCAGAAACTTTGTTTCCAAGCTTTCCTCTTCCATCCTATTATTACTTTCCTCCCCCATCTCACATCTGTCTTCAAAACTAGATTACTTTTTGTTTGTTTCAGGTTTATTCTTCTGTTTTATTTCTTTCTGCAAAAATAAGCAAATATATATTATATATATTTATTTTAAATATCGCCTTCCTTCCTACACTGAGAAATGGCATATACTCTGTTCTGTACCTTGTATTTTTGCTTAACACATATCTAGGTTTTTAAACCTTTATATGAATAAGTATGCCTTACATTTTAAAATTACAGAAAATTCTTATTTCCCTCTTATCATTTTTTTAAAGTTTTTGTTTCTTTTTGGTTTTTTGAGACAAGGTCTCACTTTGTAGTGCAGGCAGGCCTTGAACCCACTATGTAGCCCAGGCTGGCCTCAAACTCGTGGCAATGTTCCTACCTCTGTCTCCTGAGTGCTGGGATTATAAACGTATACAACCATGCCCCTCTCCTCTCTTTTAAACAGTCATTTTGTACACTTTGTGTTAAAGGTCTCCTTTGAAGTATTATTTGTTGACCTTTCACAGACTCAAAGTATTTTATTAATTGGTCATTTTATTTGTAGTGCCTCTTTCCACAGTCTAGACAGTAGGAGCCCCTTTTCCTGGCTCCTTTCTGGCTGACGTTCTTGTAAACGCCTTGCTTTCTAGAAACAAGATGGTGTAGACCTGTCCAAAACTTTTCTTACCACATGGCATGAAATTGCCTCTTCTGTGAGAACTTGTAGGCTTTTTTGAGAATACCAGTACAAATCAAAATTTGGGCTCTTGAAGGTTTACCAAAGCCAGTCAAAGTTGTGAACAGAGACTTGCTAATACATGTATTTGCATTGATTTTTTTGTTTAGAATTTTTTCATATTCTCTAAAACATAGCTAATTAAATTTTAATCCCAAATTAAAACTGTAATTATATTTTTCCCATTTTATGATTCTTGTTCTTATCCACCATCACTTGGTAGCCAGTATACTATCACATATGAAATTTATGATTTACTGGCTTGTGATTTTACACTTTTTTTATATTGGAGTACTCCTATTTTTCTTATTACTGGAAATGACCTTTATATATCGATGATATTACCCTTTTCTTAAAAGATTAAAAAACATGATGATAAAAGTAGTATAATTCTTATAAAGAGGCCTAACAAAACACACACTTCTCTGTATAATATGTGACTCTTAAAAGAATAATCTTCCTAATATAAGCCCCTTAACTAGTATGACAAGATTACTCTGAAAAATTAGTAGTGGCCTCATCAAACAATTAAATTCTCAAGTTAGAGAGGTAAACAGTCATAAGTTAGCCATTTGCCCAGGTAGACCATGTAGTGTTTCCATAGGTTGCCCAAAAGGAGTTCTGGTTTTCTAAAGCTGTGGTACCTTTCTTTCACTTACGCATTTAAGAGTAGATTACACTCTTTAAAATTGTGATCAAAGAGTAAGACTAAAAAGCACCAACAGAATTCTCTTTTATGGTGTCTCCAAAAGAGACTGACTGAGTCTATCTGAACCACCTTAAAGTTAACTTGTCTGATGACAATAGTAGCAGTAGTGACTGCCCTTTAATAAAGTCTTCATTGTGGGCAGACCCTACCCTAAGTGGTTACATTCATTATGACTAATGTTGCATTTATACTGGAAATCTTATGCAAGACAAATCTTGTAAAGTTTGTTTCATATACTTGTTAGCTTTGGATATGGAAGATCTTCTCATATTGAAGGAATTATTAGACTTAATTACCTGCTAGGGTTGTTATGGGAGTTGGAAATAGTAACTAGCTCAGAATCTTACACATAACAGGTAGTCAGCAAATGGCAGCTTTTATTAAGTATACCCTGTCCTCTTTTTTTTTCCCCCCACCATAAGCATCTTCAGTTCATCTTTTATCCCTGTTCATCTGCAGACTTACACATGCCCCAGAATACAGATGTCTAGAAAGTTTGCTCATGGCCTAATATTTGTTTCCTACTAGCTTTCTCTTTTTCTTAGCAGTAAACTTCTTCCTGATTGCATTTGTTTCTTTCAACTTAGTAATTTTTCATAGTGGAAGTTCGTGGATGATGGATGCTAAGAAAGGTTGAATTCAGTTAATGAATGGCCCAAGGCCACCAGAACAGAGAAGCTAATAAATGCCCTTTGCTCATCTCTATAGACTCGCCACCATTGCTCTTTGAGGTGTCATCTCTGGAAAATGCTTTTCAGATTGGAGGCCATCCTTGGCACTACATCATCACACCCAATAAGAAGAAACAGAAAGGAGTTTTCCATATTTGTGCCCTGAAGGATAATTCCTTGGTAAATCATTAGTGATCAATATTTTTGGTAGTAGATTTGTACCAGAAATTCTCTGTTCTCTACTCCTCTAACAGTAATACATTCCTAAGAATTACTTTTTTATTCATTTGTTTTAATAATTTGCAAAAATATAGAGAAATACTTCTGTGTATCACACGGAACTTAAAACTGTTAACATTTGAAAATTCTTAGGGCACCAGTAAATTTTTCCCCCTTATTAATCTCTAAAGGATCCCATATAAAACATCTCTCAAGCTCCACAGTGGAAATTATTCATGGAATATATTCAGGTTGCCTCTGAAATCACTGTGTAATGTGTTGTTGGTTCTACTTGTGCATGGTTTGTTGCTATGTGCTTTCCAGAGCACTTTGGAGGTCATAGTGTAGGTATTGAAACACTAAGAGTTTTCCAGAATATTCTTAAACTACAATTGTTTATTAAAAAAATATGGTGTGTTACAGTAAAAGATACACAAAATAAGAACCAAGAGAGACTATGTAAAGGTGCAAATTTCCAATGATGAGTGTCATTATATTGTATACCTAAAATGTACCAATGATTAGAATGAATAATCAATAATGCAAAATAGGAAGAAAAGGTCCGAAGGGGTAGAGGTAGTGGGAGGGGCAGGGGAAAGGAAAGAAGGGAAAGGAAAAATGATGAGAAATGGAAAAAATGGAAATAAAGTCTTTGTAAATAGGGAAGGGTGGGCTAGGAATGGGGAAAAAAATAAGAACCAAGATGCATCATGTAAAGGTACAATTCCCAATGAGAAATGTAATTGTGTTGTATACCTACAATGTACCAATAAAATAATTTAATAAATAAATAAATAAATAAGTAAAAGATACATTGCCCATAATCCACCTCAAAATGCTCCCCCTTGCTTCGAACACAATCATCCCATCCTTGTTTCTACTTTCTGAAGCAGTCATGGAAGTCCTCTTTTGTTAGTCTTTTTATGAGGTGTGATAAAAAATGCAATGAATGCTGCTGCTGAGTGCTATCCAACAGAAAGGCAAGCTTAAAAAAAATTACAGTGTGGCATCATCTGCTTTATTCACCAAATCTGACACTGTGCAACTGCTAGCTCTTCCTCAAAGTCAGAATGACCATGAAAAGTAAACATTCTGAATGAATGCAGGGCATCGAGGTAGCCACAGCAGTACAACTAAAGAGACTCATGAAAAAGGTCTTCCAGAACTGCTTCAGAAAGTGGCAAGAACAGTGGGTTAAGTGTGTTTGATGTAGGGGGGAATATTTGGAAGGAGATTAATGACAGTGTATCTTTTACTGTAGTAAATTTTTAAAAATTTAAGCACTTACCATATTTTCAATCATATCTTATATTTATGGCAGAAAAATGGTACCTGATAAAACCATAGCTATTCCTGCCTCTTGAATTCATATTTCTTTTAAACATGCTGTAGACATTGATTTGCCATTTAATAAACATCTATCCAGAGCCCGCCATGTACCAGACATAGCTGGGGATACATTTTCATCCTTAAAGCTCCTTATACTCTCAGAAGAAAGCAAACAAGGGGTTCCATTTTTGTTTTATCTTCCTGATTTAATTTAGTGTTGTTTTGTTTTGGTTTTGCACCAAAGTCTTACAATGTATAATTCAGGCTGGCCTTGAACTCACTATTTAGCCCAGGCTGACCTCAAACTCAGGGTGATCCCCCTACCTCAGCCTCCTGGGTACTGGGATCACAGGCATGTGCCATCACACTTGGCAAACGTTGCTTTTTGTAAGGCTGACTCATGTATTCCACATTGATCTCTTCCAGGACCAAGTGCAGTCAGTCACTGTTGGCTCCCTTGGCTTTTAGAGTCACAGGTTACCTTTTGCCATGTTGAAGGTTAGCAGTTTTGTCTTTTTCTTTTGATGTCATGGCCATTGGGCATACTACGCCTGGTGCATTCTACATTGAGAACATTGTTTCCTTCTAGCTTCTCATTTATTTATCACTTGTTTCAGCTTCTGTTTGACCCAGTCTGTTGACAGCCTCTTTATAATTTTTTGTGTAGGGCCCTCTGAAGTCTGTTTCTTGAATTGATTGTTCACCTCCCAATCAGGATGTCCTCCAGCCACCAGGAACTGCGAATCTCTTTTTCACTTAATGATGAAAAAGCATCCAGTCAAACCCTACAGAATTTACATTCTAGACATTTAGCACACACTCTTCTTATGTAAGAACTGATAACACATGTTCTTTCATATATATCCATATGTATACACACACTGTATTTGTATGTATATATGCACATAAATAATGGTTTTCAACATCTATGTCAAGCATACTTATCCATATCATAAATAATTGCCAAGTCCGGAGGTTTTTAATCTCTTTGCTGGAAAGTTTTATTGCAGTGACATTGCCTTAATGATGCCTATGTCTGTTACCTTGCTACCCACCAGAAGAGTAGATAACTCCAAAACATAAGCAGCCAAACTTAAGATGTCAGCTATAGAAAGTGTCCTATAGCTTTCAGTATTACACTGAGCTTTAAATCTAGCACTTGAGAAAATAATTAAAAACTACAGGAGCTGGTAATAAAGCTTCCTACTATTTAACACAGATATTCTTGCATGTTATACTTATATATTTTTAATAAAGAGAACACTTTGGAGCCAGTACCATCACAGACATATTTATTTTAATAGTTGCAACCAAGATGTTTAAATGCATTCATTTTCTTGTGTGTGATATATAATAATATGACCATTTCTATTAGAAATAGGATACTTGTAAAAATTAATGAAAAATTGGAACTCATTCACTAATTTGATTCATAAAATGTGTTAAATTTCAAATTTTTTAAGTGCTTTAGCATACAAAGCACTAATAGCATATCCCTAGCCTACCTCTCCGGCCTCGTGCCTGTATACTGTACTTCTCAATTTAATTTTAGCTGTTACTTATGTTTATGTATATACATGCTATATGGCTTAAACTGTTGTGTTTTTGTTCTGTGATTTCTGTGCTGTTTGTCACTATTTTCTGTTTATCTGTTATGACTCAGGTTAAGCTTTTTTGCTTCTTGAAATTCCGTTCATCTGGATTGGTTTCTTGATAATATCCTGTTCAGGCCCAATCATTTCATTTTTCTACACTGCATTATTATTTTCTGTTTATGTTTCTGTCTCCCCATATGCTATCAACATCTTGATGTTTGATTCATGTCAGGTACAAATGCTTAGTATGGTACCTACAACATTGTACCCTGTCAATATATGCTGATGAAATTAATAAACTCTAGTGTTTCAAAGCTTTTATGAATATCCAATAGGAAAGACTGTATCATTTCATTTTACATTGAAGAAACTAAAGAAATTAAATGACTTAAAGCCAGTGAAGTTCTGTATCCATGCTAGTTTTAGTTTCCAGTGCTCCTGTGTATATATACAGTGGAATATTAGTGTACACATGTGATCACATACAAGGGTTTTTTTCCTTTAATGTCTAAATATACCACAATGAAATAAATTTCATTTCTTTTCTTAAATGCTAAACAGTATTAGACCATTTCCTCAGATATGAAAGCAAGGTTTGTTTGTTTTGTTTTTGTTTTTTCAGACAGGGTCTTGCTATGTTACCCAGGCTGGTCTCCAACTTTAGGGCTCAAGCAATCTTTCTGCCTCAGCTTCCTGAGTAGTTGAGACTTTAGCTATGCGCCACTATGCCTGCCTAGATATGAGAGTTTATAGTATTTTACTTATCTAAGATTACATGACCTATGTCAGAGACTTTAGGCTTGGTCACATGTTTGTTTGTGTTACCCACTGTGCTGATTGACAGGGAATGGTTGGGATGGGAAGGGAAGGAGGAAGTTGTGGGGGAACTACATGTACATAAGTAAGGCAGAGTAATATAATGGAAGGTCCATGGACTTTGGAATCAGATCTTCTTTTAATAGGTTCAAAACATTGGACAAGTGATTTATTCTCTTTGCATATCAGTTTCCTTAGCCATAAATTGAGGTTAATATCTTCTTTGAGAGTGATTAAGAGCAAATGAATTAGTGACCATAAAGGATCAAATATAGTTCATGACACAAAATATGTACCCTCAAATATGGTAACTCCTTATTATTTGTACAGTATGACATATGGTACAGAGTAAGTCTATGAAATTTCCAAATTTAAATGTTTTTACTTTCTCAAGTTTGAGTGTCATAATTGAGCCCTCCAGTACATCCCAGTTCAACTGGTTAATAATTTCTTTTTTCCTGTGCTTTTGTGTTAATGACTCATCACTGGTGTTATATTTGAAAAAAATATTTTCCCCTATTCTTTATCTTAATATTTTTTTTCCAACTTCAGGCAAAAAATGGGATCCAAGAAATGGACTGTTGTTCTTTAGAATCTGACTGGATCTATTTCCATCCTGATGCATCTGGTAGAATAATACATGTTGGCCCAAATCAAATCAAGTGAGTAAGCACTTCAAAGTTAAAAACAGCTTTTGGTAGCATATATTGCCATCTTTATTTTTGCCAGCTAACTATTGAACCAATTATGGAAATAATTAGCTTGTTGTAGGACACTTCCCAGAGACAGGCACCTAGAATATCTGACTTTTATTCATCATACTATTTATACATATGCTATTTGAGTATACTCTTTGATAGATAATATACAAATGAAAGGGAATTATAGACCAGCCCTTCCTCATCGAGTCCCAATTCTCTAGGATTAAAAAGAAAGGAGATGGTTCATCTTTCTCCTGAAGGTCAGCCTTAACACACGAAAGGCAGTGGATTGATTTTTGTTTTACTTTATTTGCTTTCAAAGATTACACATCTCCCACCAGGTGACTTTTTGTCCCTTGAAATGTTTGTCATTTGGTTTCCCTGACATCACAGTTCTTGTTTTCTTCGCACTTCTATCCATCTTTTTAAATAATCTTTCATCCTTTTCTTGCTCTTCATAGACTTTCTAATTGTTGGATATCCTAGAGCTCTAAGTGATCATAAACAGCTTACTGCAGCACACATGCCACCACCACTGTCCTAAGCACTTAAACCTTCTCTCCTCACTCAATATTCTCTGTTTATTCACTTGGTGTCAAAGATCTTTGTATAGCAAAAATTCCAACATTTATGTATTAGCCCAAACCTCATCTTAACTCATGCCAGAAATCTGGAATCGTTCTTGATATCTTACCTTCTTGTGTTTTATCAGTATACATTTTTTTTGGTGACACTGGGAATTGAACCTAGGTCCTTTGCACTGATCTATGTCCCCAGCCACTTTTTTTCATTTTGAGACAGGGTCTCACTCAGTCACTAAGTTGCCCAGGCTAGACTCAGACTTGCAGTCCTCCTGCCTCAGCCTCCCACAGAGCTGGGAGTACAAGCAGGGGCCACCACATCCAGCATCCTCTGCCCCTCACACACAACTATATATCCTGTCAATACACTTTATTTTACTACTAAATATTTAACCCTGACTATTTCTGCCCCTGGCCACTGTCCTTATTTTGGTCAGACTGCCATCATCACTAGCCTAGACCACAGTAATAGCCTACTTACAGGGCTTCCAGAATCCACTCTTGTGCTTACTCTTTTTCTTTTTGGCAGTGAGAATGATTGTTAATAACATGAACAAATGTGAAAACCTAAGCAAATGAATTCTGCTTTAACCTTTTTATGGCTTCTCTTTTGCTCTCAGGATAAAGACCCACAGGGTTAGCAGAGTAGACTGAAAGACCTTCTTCCCTCTTAACTGCAGACAAGATGTCTTTTCAGACAGCTGGGGACCTGGTCCTCTTTGTGGAGTCTTTTTATCCTGCCTGTTCGCCTGCCTAATTTCTACTCATAGTTTATGGTCCAAATTAAAGATCGCTTTTTTAGAGACTTTCTTTAATACTCTTGTTAGATTTACTTGCCTGCCCTGTTTTTATTGTACCCATTGTGTAATCTTGCTCTGTAGCACATAGAGCAATTTAAATTAATTGTCCATAATGATAGGAAGAGTCTGTTTTGCTGATTCCTGTACCCCAAAACTGAGCACAGTACTTGACACAGAATAGATGCTCAGTAAGTGTTTGTTGAATAAGAAGAGCCATGTCTGACTTCTTTATGGTTCTTTTTTGGTACCGGGGATCAAATTCGGGACATTGTGCTTGGGGGTCAGGCGGCAAAACCACTGAGCTAAATCCTGGCCCTTTTTATGCTTCCTAATAATCAGTTTACCTCTCTTCGTCTAAGAAGGATGAAAGTATTTAATGAAATAAGTTTATTAACTTTTACAAAATATCTTAAACTAAGGTTCAGCTTCAGTAAACTATACTTATAATGTTTATTACCACCTAACTTTTTAATATTTATTACCAACCATATTAATCTAAGTTTAAGAAAATAAGTTTCACAAATTATATGTGTCCCTTTGCCAGATTTTAAAAGATAGGCACTTTTAAATATTACAGTGATTAAAATAACTAATTGAGTACTTTAATCTGATGTGTTTGTCTCTGGCAATTCTGAGACATCCACCTATTCCTGGCTACAGTAGCTATTTCACTTTGTCTTGCCTTGCCTGGCCTGGCCTGGCCTGGCCTGGCCGGCCTGGCCGGCCTGCCATCCATCCTTCCTTCCTTCCTGGCCAGGCCTGGCCGGCCTGCCCGGCCTGCCTGCCTGCCTTCCATCCTTCCTTCCTTCCTTCCTTCCTTCCTTCCTTCCTTCCTTCCTTCTTTCCTTCTTTCCTTCTTTCCTTCTTTCATTCCTGTCTTTTTTTCTGTACTGGGCATTGAGACAGAGTCTTCCACAGTTGCTCAGGATGGCCTCAAACTTGCAATCCTGCTTCAGCCTCTTGAGTTGCTGAGATTAGAGGTGTACACCACTATGTATAGCTACCCCACCTGTTCTTTTTTGTGTGCATGTGAGACTTTGAGCTTTGAAAAAATTGTGCTTTGGAAGCTTGTTAATGATGTGAACAGATTAGTGTAGGTGGTGAGCAAATTATTTTCTCTTGCTTAATAAAGCTTGATCCTTGAGGACATTTACACTCATACAACCCAAATTTTTAATTTATTATAACTAATAGTAAGAAAAGACAAATGTATTGTCAATGCAGTTTTTAGGTATTACTCTATCACGAAAATCTTAGTTTAGATTTAGTTGCTGCTCCAGTCTCTTGGAGTTAACTCTGCGTGTTGTTTATAGACATCTCATTCTATCTTCAGAAATAAAAATGCAAATATCTGCCATAATGCCATGTTAAAGACTTGTTAAGGGACAAAGTGATAAGGTTCCTCAGAGGAACTTTCTTTTTTCTTTTTTTTGGTACCAGAGATTGAACTCAGGACCTTGTTGCTTGCGAGGCAGGCACTGCCACTGAGCTAAATCCCCAGCCCACAGAGCAACTTTCATTAAGCCCATCTGGAAGGTGAAGCCTGAGCAAAGTGCCTCATTCCTGCATTGCCTACTTCGCTACCACTTGTCACAGTTGCTGTTTTTCTGTTTAACAGAATCTCTTGAGTTTTCAGGGGTTTATGGACATTTATTGATCAGGCATTTGTTTTTCAGACTAATCAGAAAATGTTACTATAATTTTCATTGTTTAATTTCAGCAGTTCAGCTTTGGCACTTTGACGGTGTTTTGAGGTCTTAGATTCTTAGAATTCTTTTTTATTCTTTTCAGAATTTTAAAGCTAAATGAAATAGAAAATAATAGTTCTCAGCATCAGATCTCTGAAGATTTTGTAATTTTGGCCAATAGGGAGAACAAGGTAAGTCAGAAATACTTTTTTAAGTCCTTTGTATATAATTTTCTTTATGTATAAGCGTATGATATGCAAATATGTTTACCTTGGAATATGGCTGAAAACAATAGCACAGCCCTATAAAAATCTATTCATTTTGTCTACATGGGTGTACAAATGAGACTTGAAGAAAATTGATAATATTGAGTTTATCTTTTGCTTATTTATTCCTTTCTGGATTTCTCTAAGTTTTTATTGATGAATTTTCAACTTTTGGTTCTAATTATTTGAGCAGGCTTAGGGTTATTTGGGGTATATGTAAAAGCACATATCATACTTTAACTCCAAATGATACTTTTTCTTTAATGTGTAAATTAACATGAAGAAAATGATGAAGGGAATTTCTAAAAGTAGATCCTCTTTTTTTGTTCTATGCTAGTACAGAAATGAGGAAAATAAAACAGAAAACCTATACCTTTTGAATTAGTTAATTAGTTTTTGCTTATTCTGTTATTTTATCTAACTAAACCCCTTACCATAGTAAAGTATTTTTACAAACTGAAGGATCAGAAATCTGATTCAGAATTTTCTTGGTTGAGAAAAGAATTGTGGATGTTGGAAAAAGGCTGGTTAGTTTTACCACATTTATTAATAAAATTTTGTCTTTGCATATGATAGAACTTACATCTTTTTATTTCTCTCCATATAATAGAAAGAAAACTTAATCACTGTTACAGCTTCTGGACGGGTGATAAAAAAAAGTTTTAACCTTCTGGATGACGACCCAGAACAAGAGGTACTACTTTAGCCAAACATAACAAACCAAATCAATGTGTACTTGCACTGTGAATTTCAAATCAATGTGTCCTGGATCCTGTGGTAGATTGGAGGTAATGGATTCCTTGCAGGCTGAAAGGTAGGGTCGAATATGCTATTTGAACCAGTGCAGCCCCCCACCATATTCTCTTTTCTTATTGGAATTGTTCATAAGACTTTGTTTTCAGAAAGGTTCATAAAGCCAAAATAATTTGAAAACATGATTAGCTTAGAGTTTTGTTGATGTATGTATTTTCTTGAGAAATCACTTAATAAAAAATTCTTGAATTATATTCTCATGTTTTTATGGCTTTTACCTTATTTTTTTACTTACTAGACATGGATATGCCTGTTAATGTTCATAGGCCATTGGGGATGAAGGTATAGCAAATCATTTCAGCCTTTGACCTCTACTTGACATTGCCAGTCACTGAGCTAATCCAATTTTATCCCTTTCCTTTAAAAGGCACTGGAAATATTCTGAAAGCAACACTGATCATGCCTCAAATACATAACCATTACATAAGTTCTAAATCCACTTAAACCATGTAACTTTATTGTTTATGTGGTCATATTTGTGTGTAAACTTTAAAGCAGCTTTCTAAATTGATATGGCCCAGTGTGTGTAAAAAGGAAAAAAATTATTCTTTTGGTTCATATAAACCTATCAAGAACAAAGTAGAAAGTTCCTTTTTCTGTATATAAAAGCATATTCAAGCCAGACATGGTGGCACATGCCTGTAATCCCAGCACTTGGGAGGCTGAGGCAGGAGGATTGCCACAAGTTCAAGCCCTGCCTGGGCTACATAATGAGTTTAATGCTAACCAGAACTATGGTGAGACCCTGTTTTAAAAAACAAAACAAAACAAAACAAAAATCATAATTTTTTTAAAAAGCATATTCAAGCAAGATATACTAAAATTACCAAAATGGAGCATGAATAAGTAGTAAGGGACAGGTGGCAAGAAAAAGAGAGATGTTCTATATCATGAGATTAGGAAATTAAGCCTTTTACAAAAGTCTATAAAGGAAAAATTGAAAATGATCCTTACTAAAAGCTATAAAATCATTGACTCTCAGCAAGAAGTCAACCTTTGAAATTTGACCATGGTAGGATCATGGCAGAAAAGTAGGTAAAAATGAACCATAAGTAATAAATCTATGTACACTTTTATGCCAGAAGGTGGTAAAGCAAGAAATATAAATGGATTAAAGAACAGCTTGACCAAACTTGCCTGTCTTGAAGGATGATACGAGGCACTACATAAGGGGTGCCTTCCTGTGCTTCATCCCTGACTGGCAGGCACTGATCTGTTTCCTCTGTGAGGCTGCGGGAGTCCCAGGGCTTTTTCCTGGGGACGAAGTTCTGAGTTTTGTCTTTCTTTATCATAGCTAAGCCCTCTTGACCCATTCCTGTTCTGTGTATTGGATTTAAGTTCCTAATATTCCTCCTCAGGTATAAACAGTCATTTTGATTTCTTCAGGGAACCAGAAAAGATTTTTTTTTTAAAAAAGGATACAAATAGAGTCATAAACAGTACATGGTGGGTTCTTCTTGAAAAGACTTTTTCTGGTGTTTAAGAGCTTTTAGAGCTCAGAGAGGTTTCAGATATGAGCTTCCTATCTGAGAACTCATGAACACCTGTCAGAGGCAGCAGTTGAATACTCTTGAATTGGAAAGGCTCTGGCTTTCTGTCATTTTAGAGGATTATACATTATGGAGAGTTATACTTTGACATCTACATAGATTTGGACCTGCTTGTTGAAATCTGTAAGATATTAACTCTTAGAAATCGGGGGGCCTGTGTTTCTGTAGTAATAGAACAGTTAAATTATAAATGTAGGAGTATTCCTAACTGAATAACTGGATATGGCCTCTTTTCCTCTGGCTTATCCATCTATCCTCAAGACTTTCAAAATTGTGGACTATGAAGATGAATTAGATTTGCTCTCTGTGGTAGCTGTTACTCAAATAGATGCTGAAGGAAAAGCTCACCTGGATTTCCACTGTAATGAATATGGAACATTACTTAAAAGCATTCCACTAGTGGAGTCTTGGGATGTGGTGAGTAGAATCCATGGGTTACAGGGCTGGGGTTGCAGTTCAGTGTAAAGTGCTTCCCTAGCATGTATGAAACCATGGGTTCCATTCCCAGTACTTTTTGTTGTTGTTGTTGTTTTGGGTTTTTTTGGTACTGGGGATCAAACTCGGGACCTTGCACTTGTGAGGCTGGTGGTGGAACCACTGAGCCAAATCCCCAGCCCATCCCCAGTACTCTAAAGGAGTGGGGGTACAAAGTAGTAAGAGTTTTCTTTGTGGGTTCCATTTATTGGAACAGATATTACTATGCTCACATGAATCTAAACTCACCTGTGCTGGTGATCATGTGAAAGAAGTTATTGTCCAGTACATAGGATAAAGTTAGTACGTCCCTGATTCCCCTCTGCCTTCTTATCAGTAAGCTCAAAGATGAAACTTAATGTGTATTTCCTTACTGTTGTCTTTGATTTTTCTCTCCAAATATGTTTGATAACATTTTAAAAAATGAAAGTATAAAAAAAGAAAGTATAATGTAATGAATCCCCATATTTATTTAATAAAGATCATATCTAAGCAAATTGGGTTTCCAAGCACTCATGGAAATATTTGTCTGCTCTTCTAAGTATTATATAATATAAAAGTTCTAAGGAACAGCAGACATTCTACCCAGGCCTTGTTTCAATGGAGAAGCTGAGAAGTATAACGATTCATATATGGTCACACTGTAAGACAGATAGTAGCCATGCTGACAATAGACTCTAGATATTTAGACCCCTAAGTCCAGGGTTGTTTTCATTTTTTATATTTTATACAATGCTTTTTAAAATTAGCAATCTGTATATCCACAAATCAGGAAAAATAAGCCTATTTCTGGCAACTCTTTTGTCTCTATGTGTAGATTTGAAGATTCCTAGCATAGGTGCTGTGGCATTTTAGTGACACAAGAGTGAGCAGTGAATATGGTTCTGTGAAAATGAGATTCTGTATACTGTGTTTTTGTTACAGACATACAGCCATGAGGTCTACTTTGACAGAGACTTGGTGCTACACATAGAACAGAAACCCAACAGGGTCTTTAGCTGCTATGTTTACCAGATGGTATGTGACCCTGGAGAAGAAGAAGAAGAAGAAGAAGAAGAAGAAGTAGAAGAAGAAGAAATCCTAAACACAAATTGTTAAAAAGAGTGAGATAATTGTAGCCTATGAGACTTTTGGCCAAACACATTAGAAACTGTCCAGTCCTCTTTTATTATCTGAATGGCACATTCTACAGTTTGTGGGTTTTTTTCAGAAAAGGTCTTGTATTAACTTCAGATGACTAACATTAAACTCTTGCCATAAAATTTGGTGAAGTTTTTTAGAATGCTTCCCAAGAGGTCTAGCATTTTGAAACTTCTAGCTAGGTGCTAACGCAAATATAAAATGCTGAGTAAGAGAGGAGTATGGGTTAATACCACATGTTACAGAGACAGGTATTGCTGTGGAGAGGTTTAACATGATTTTTAAAGGATAGTATGAAATTTTGATTGATAAGGCTAGGAGAGAGAGACAGATAAAAATAAAGATGGGAAAAATACAGAAAGAAATCCTATATCCTCCATATCAAACTTTGGTAAGATGAATAATGTGAAAGCCTACTTTTGAGCATTAAAAGTGTGACATCATAGGTTTTTTTTTAATTGAATGTATGTATATGTTTTATATTTGTGTATAATATCAAGAATTGGTTCTAGTTCCCAAATTACCTTTTCTTCTATGGTTCTATTCTCTTGGCTTGACATCCCTGTTAAATATTTTGTGTTTCTATTATAAACTAATATAAAAGACTCTAAGCAATGTCAAAGGAAATTTTTTTCTTATCAGTAGCCTATTTAAATCTAAGAATGTTGCTGTCATTCATCATTCTACTTAATGACTATGACCATTTCGTTTAGACAATATTTTCATAAGTGTACAAGAAAATAAAGGGACCCTGGCCTGTGCCATTTCAGTTCCTCATGGAAGAGTCAGTGAAGTCCCAGGAGGAGTTCTTCTTGGCTTGGGAATTACCTGATTAGCCAGAGAGAGTTTTTGGCTATCTTAATTATGAAGGGAGTATTTTTTTCTTCTGTTAGGACAGATATAAATATGATACTTAAACTCCAATCATCATCCTAAGAATGTTAAATGAAGGCAGCCTAAGTAAGGGAGAAAAATGTTTGTTTATGCTTTGTGTTCAAGACATCCAGTTGCTTGCAATCCACTTGATCAACACATTTCTTTGATGCAGCATCAAAAGACTAAGTAGTTTAAAAAAAAAAAAAAGGAACAGCAGTAAAAATGATTGCTGATGCAAATTTTAGGTTAAATTTAATGGAATTTTAGCTTGGATAATTTACATTGAAGTCCTTCAGTTCAGGCTTGATGCCATGTTAAGAATTTATATGAATTCTGTTCAGTTCTCTATATTTCATACAATGCATTTTTTCATTGTAAATTTTTTGAAAGTTTGCAAATAGATTTCAAGTTTATTATAATCAGTAGGATTAAGGAGAGAAAGATGCTGTATATTCATGGAAGTCAAGGAATCAGTAACAGGGTCTGTAAAATTAAGATAAAAAGAAATCATCTTTTGTGCAATAGAAAAAAAAATATGTAAGTTAAATATCCCTTATCTGAAATCCCTGGGATCAAGAGTACTTTGGATTTAAATTTTTTTCCAGTTTTAGAATATTTGTATGTACATAATGAAATCTTGGGAAACAGGACCCAAATTTAAACATAAAGCTCTTTTATGTCTCATGTACCTTAAATACATACCCTGAAGGTAATTTCATGCACTAGTTTCAGTGAACCCATGTTTTGACTATTGACCCATCACATGAGGTCAAGTATGGAATTTTCCACTTATGGCCATCTTGTCAGTGCTCAGAAAGTTTTAGATTGTAGAATATTTTGGATTTGGGATTTCCATATTAGGAATGCTTAACCTGTACTGATATTTGAGACTGTGGTAAAATATATATGGGCTAAAAATAAGTCTTTCTAAATCTAATTCTATGTGTAATAACCATCTGGAAAAATAGAAGTGATTACCTCATGAACAAGATGATAAAATTATCTTTATATGTTAAATTCCAGTGCTGTCATATCTACTAACTGAAAAATCCATTCTCATTTTATGTGTATTTAATAGTACCATTTACTATCTCTGAAACTTCAAAAGACATGATTATAATTACAGAATAGTTGCATAGTTAGTGTGCTTGATATTGCCTCAAATTTGTTTTGGTTTTTTGTTTTGTTAAGACAGGGTCTCACCATGTAGTTCAGGCTGACCTTGAACTCTCAATGTAGCTCGGGCTGGCTTCACACTCGTGATGCTCTTCCTGCCTCAGCTCCCAAGTACTGGGATTACAAACGTGTCACCATGCCTGGCTGATACTACCCCAAACTTTTCACTGTACTATATCTGCATTGTCCTGCCTAATAAATTTGTATCTTGGCCAGGGATTTAGCTCAGTGGTTTCACCACCTGCTGCACAAGCTCAAGGACCCAAGTTCAATCCCCAGTACCAAAAAAAGATAAATTTGTATCTTGAAAAAAAAAGTAGTTTGGTAAAAGGAGCACAATACCAAAGAATAGAAAGTAACACAGTGTAGGTTTCAGAGCAGGTACAGTACTGTGTAACAGCAGAATGTCTGCTCTTAATTTGAAATATCTTTAGACTTCCATCCTGGCCGAGACTGTTTTTAAGGCAGATATTGAGTTTCTCCTGCTTGAAATCTTCACCACCTTTTGGTAAAATGGTGGAAAGGCACTCAGCACTCAGGAAGGCATTTGAGAAATATCTGAGATCCCTGGATTTTTTTGGCAGGAGCAAGGGTTGAGATACTTCTAGTCTAGATATAAAGTGACTATTAAAAAATTCCTAATGTGTTACCACTGCCAAAATCAAGTAGACCAGGGTCCAGAAGCCACATGGACTAGGCAGCAAATATTTCTAGTGTGAACAATAGTAGAGTTTTGGGCAGAGTAACAGATAGCAGAGCTGTGCCCCAACTAGACAGATAAGCTGCAGCTCCTGTGCCTCATTCCAGCTGATTGTAAGAGTGAATGGGAATGTAGGCTACACGATTGTGGACAGGATGGTTGCTAAAAAGATGCCAAAGACACAAAGGATAACAAAGATTGTGGGAAATTGAGGTACTACAAATAGCAAAAGACAATACTGCACACTCCCCCCAAAGACGTGGTCATCCCAACATTCCAGTGTCAAGTGGTTGTTCATTCTGCCACCTGCCAGACTGGGGTCAGGGGAATGGTGGTTAATACCTTCCTGCCCCACCCTAACCCTTCTCTGCCTGTTTTAGTGACTCTACAACTACTAAAGTATTGCCCACCTACTTACCATGTGCAAGCAACAGGTACAAAGCATTGTGGGTGACATGTTCTCTTCATTATGTTCACTTCACCAAGGGAAACAAGGTAACGTCTCAGCAAATACAGACATTAAGCTGAAAAGAAGTGCATTTCTGCATTTCCCTCCTTGATCTAAGTTTCTGTATTCTCATACTATCCCTGCAGCAAGCTTATTGTTCTTTGATTTTCTACAGTATTTCTCACAACTTGAGAACACAAATCCTGTCACAGTACTTGAGCTAACAAGTAAGGAGATAATATTGTTCTATTTAAGCAAATTAAGGCACTATACATTCTTCAAGTGTTTGATGTCTTATATAGTTGTGTGGTTTTTTTAATGGAAATTTTCAGGGAGGCTGAGGCAGGAAGATCACAAGTTTAGGCCCAGCCTGGACAATTTAGCAACTTAGACCAGGTCTCAAAATAATAGTAATAGGGCAAGGGATTTAGCTCAGTGGTTTTGCCACCTGCTGAGCAAGCACAAGGACCTGAGTTTGATCCCTGGTACCATAAAATAAAATAATAATGATGATGATGATGATGATAAATAATAATAAAAAGGGTTGGGGAAATAGCTCACTGCATAGGCCCTGGGTTCAATCCCAGTATGACAAGAAAAAGAAACCTACCAGTCCTTGTGATATATGTAAAAGTAGACATCTCATTTCATATTCAAAATAACCATATGTGATAAAAACTACCATTATCTTCCCCATTTTACAAATGAAGAAAGTGAGACTTATAGAAGTTAATTTTCCATAGTTCCCACAACGGTAAGTGCAGAGACAGGAAACATATAGATTTGGATGACAGACATGCTAGATCTTCTCCAAAGATCTCAAAAAGCAGTTGATGCTATTTTATCTCACATATAGCTTACTGACAGTTATAATGTTGGATACATAGGGAAGTGTTTCATGTCTTTTTTAAAAACTTTGGTGCTGCTGGGGATCAAACCCAGAGCCTTGTGTATGGTAAGCCAGCACTTTTAACCACTAAGCTATATCCCCAGCCCCAGTATGTTATTTTTAATTTTTTAATGATGATGGAATATCCAAGTTTTGGACAAAGTTTGGATAAGAAACAATTCACACATACATAACTTCACAGAAAAGATGGTCCTTCATTCACTAGTTAGAAGTCATTTCGAAATGATACTCATTTTGTTTGTAGTGACAGTAAATACCAGTACTAGCAGTTACTCTTATGTAATTTGGCTTCCATTTCAATAATTGTTATATTCTTTTTCTTACCATGTAAGAAAGTATACATTTGCTGAGTGTTTTCAAATATGTAACCTAAACCTTTCTGAAAATTTAGAACATGCAATTATCCGGAAGATTTTCCACTTCCCCAGCCTGGTCCACCCCTACCACCTCTCAGGTACAACTACTGCTCTGATTCTTTTGTATCCCAGGTTAAATTTGCCTATCATAAAACTTAATAAAATTTCTTTCAACATAATGCTTTTGAGATTTATTCATATTGTATGTGTCAGTGTATTCATTTTTATTGCTAAGTATTCTTTCATATGAACATGTCACCATTTTTCTGTCTTCCTGTTGATGGAGACCTGGGATGTTTTTCTGCCTTTTTTTCCCCTCCTATGAATAAAGCTGCTACAGACATTCTTGTAGAAATGTTTGTGAATGTACTGCATATCTTATTTCTCTTGTATAAATTTCTAGGGATGGAATTTTTTAGTCTTCCAGTAGGTTATGTTTAATTTAATAAGAAACTGCCAAACCTTCTTTCAGAGGATTGTACCATTTTATAAGCCTGCAACAGCATATGAGACTTTGAATTGTTTTATATTTTCTTTATTTATTTTTTGGTACCAGAGATCAAACTCAGGACCTTGCACTTTCAAGGCAGGTGCCGGAACCACTGAGCTATATCCCTGGCCCTGTTTTATATTTTCTTTACATATGTGGTTGTTAGTTTTTCTTATCTTAGCATTTATGGTGGATGTGTAATCACTTCTAGTTGATACTCGGGTTGTTTTTACCAGTGCTCAGCCACCCTCTTGTCAAGTGATCTCTTTACCCTTTTCCACCCCACCCCCACCCCAGGAACTGCCAAAAACATTCTTTGTGATAATAGTTAAGATAACCCAAAACTCGATTTGAATTACCCTTTATCAAACATGGAACACATTGCTCCCCAAGGAACCCTGACTCCTTTAATAGAGACTAATATTAGGGAGTAAATCTGGGTTCTAAGAGCAAATGTTAAGATTGTTTCACACAACTGCCCGAGCTGGACAAAGTGGCATTATAGAAAAGGCTTCATAATCTAATATGAGTAGGAAATGACTTTTTTCTTTGAGGGTTATGAGTTCATGTTACTCTAAATCAGATGACTTTTTTCTCCAATATGAAAGTGTATTAAGCCAGTTGATCCTTCTCCCATTAACTAGTGTTCACACTACATATGCTGTGATACCAAGTACAGTGGACCCTTGACTTACAAATTCGGTTCCCAAGGGCTGGTTGTAACTCAAGTTGGTTTTAAGTTAATACACCTGAGATCTGGATGTTTACCTGGGTATGTGCTGTAGATAACAAGAGGAAGATGAATCTTCCTTTAACCTAATTAACCCAAGTTGTTTTTATGTCAAGCCAGCCATAACTTGACACTGTAGTATTATCAAGTTTCAAAACGGCTCCAAAATTTAAAATATTTTATTTTTCTTTTACTCCTTAATTCTTGATTTCAGTGTCCTAGAACTTGTTCCAAAGGGTGCAGGCCCACTCTCTTTATAGTCACTTGAGCCCTATGTAGGGTGAAGATGGGGGATGGGCTTCTCAGTCTCCTTTCCAGGCCACTAAAAAAATACCATGCACAAGGCACTAGGATCTCAGAATCAACAACAGAAATGAGAGGGAGGTTTCAATTAATAAAAGCCTTTAAGATTTGTCTGATGTTGTCCTTTAATTCCTTGTCGTCATTGACAATAGTGTCATTCCTTATTTGAAGCAACTGAGTTCATAAAGAATTTTAGATAAATATTAAGGAGAGAATGGCTGGATCATATATTAGGTGAATTTTTAATATTGTTCTTCCAGGGCCGGGGATTTAGCTCAGTGGCACTGTGCCTGCCTTGCAAGTGCAAAGTCCTGAGTTCAATTCCCAGTACCCCCAAAAAATGATTCTTCCAAAAGCTGTACTATTTTATATTCCCATCATCATATGTAAGAATCCCAGTTTCTCTGTGTCCTTTCCAGCATTTGCTCTTCATGTGTTTGTCATTTGGGTATCTTTCTGATGACATAGCTAAATCTTTAGCACTTTTAAAAATTGACCTTGTTTTCTTCTTAATAAGTTGTAAGCCTTCTTTATATATTCTAGATATAAGTCTTTTACCAGATATGGACTTGCAGCCACTTCCAATCTGTGACCTATCTTTCATTCTTTTAAACACTGTCTTTTGAAGAGAAGTAGTTCTGAGTGCTGATGAAATTAAACATACCATTTTTTATGGATCACACTTTTGGCATTGTATCTAAGAAAGTTTTGCCTAATGAAGTAGTTCTCAACTGAGTGTGATTTTGCATGAAAGGGAGAATCTGGCAATGCTTAGAGACATTTTTTATTGTCACAACTGTGGTACTAGTGGTACCTAGTGAGTAGAAAACAAGGATGCTGCTAAACATCCTGCAATCCTCACATGAACTACAAGCCCAAAATGCCACTAGTGCTACAATGAGATATTCTGGGCTGATGCAAAGTCACAAAGACTGTGTTTCCTCTCAGAACTGTTTTAGTTTTAGATTTACTATGGTCCAATTTTAAATGTTTTATTTGGTGCAAGGTATGAATTCAGCTCTTTCTTACATATGGATATGCAGTGCATAGGGGAATAGCATTCGTTCACTGTTAGGTATGATACCAGCTGCAGGTTTTTCATACATGTGCTTTATCAATTTGAGAAGGTTCCCTTGTACCTAGTTTTCTTTTTATTTGGGTATAGATGTTGGAGTATGTCAAATGCTTTTTTTGGCATCTATTGTGATCATAAACTTTTTGTTCCCGTCTGTTTATATGGCTAGTTACATTGAGTATTTTGAATGTTAAACTAACCTTGAATTCTTTGTAGAAACCACTTGAGAATTCTAGATTTCTAAATTTAACTTAAAGTGAGACAGTTGCAAGCTGGGCGTGTTGGCACACACCTGTAATCCCAGCACTTGGAAGGCTGAGGTAGGAGGATTGCCATGAGTTTGAGGCCAGCCTGAACTACATAGCAAGACTGTCTCAAAAAAAAAAACAAGAGTGAGACAGTCCCTGCTGCAGTTCAATTTTTTCCACATTGTGTCATTTTCACAATAACAAATTCATAAAATTTACCATCACAGTTGTACTGTGGTACACATTAATAGTTTGAAGTTTGTTACATTTGAATGACTTTCTGCTTTTAGAAGTAATTTTCACATTTTTCTTCTTTTGCCAGTGGTTTCATTCTCAGAAAATTCATTACATTAGTTACCAAAGTTTTACTGCAGACGTCTACATTTGTGTGTAGATTGAAACATTATATTACAAACCACATGATCACCACAAAAGAATCACTTTCTGTGAGGAAACCAGTTGGGTGGGAGTGGAGGTGGAGAGTGAAATCCTAAGCACATTGTTTGTGAGCATCACATACAGCTAGCTAATCAGGACTCTGACTGCCAGGAGGGACCTGGATCAACAAACTGCACAGTTTCTGTGTTCAATTGCAGGCAGTCCTGAAGCATTCAGGAAATGTAACTGCTTCAAGTTAACTCTATTTGGAGTTGGTATTACCAGAATGTTCACATTTGTTTGTTCAGTTGGCAGCTACATCCTGACAGCACACTTTGTTTCACCCTAGGTATCTCCCTGGACTTCAGCATCTTCCAGATTGTCTCCTGCACCTTGGGTGGATCTGGGGAGTGCCCCTGCACATCCATCACTCCTGTGTGAGGCCACATGCAATCTTTTCCTTCCTTGTGTTGTTGTTTGTTTGTTTGTTTTTGTGGGAGGGGGGCAGGTGTTTGTTTGTGGGTTGGCTTGGTTTGGTTTGATTTTTTGAGACGGTCTCGCTGTGTAGTCCAGGCTGGCCTCAAACTCACAATGAGCCTCCTGCCTCAGCCTCCTGAGTGCTGGGATTACAACTGTATACCACCACACCCAGCTTAGTTCCTGAACTTTTTGAGAGTTTACTAATTAACTTTGATAGCTTTTTTAAAGAATGATTTTTCATTTGATACCTTCACTCCTTTTAATAACACTATTTTTATCTCCCATAGCATTTCTGCACATTTATAGGAGGCAGGTTGGACAACACACCCTAGAGCCAGAAGGCAAGAATTTTAACATGCTCAAAGTATTTTTTGTAGGAATTTCAGATTTATTCCGTGATTTTTTATTAATACATGTTTGTGATATATAGCGTTTACATTCCTCTTGGGGAGTTGGTACATGCACGTAACACATCCCAAGTCCTTTTTTCATCATCTTTCCCTTCCTTCCCTTCTCCCTTCATCCATCTCTTGAGTCCCTTCCCCTTTGAGAAAGATCTGTCCCCCTACTTTCTATTATCTATCTTTTAGTTTGCTTTTTTTTTTTTTTGGTACTGGGGATCGAACTCGTGACCTTGCGCTTATGAGGCAGGCAGCTAAATCCTCGGCCCCTGTTTTGCTCTTTATATGAGAAAATTAAAGTATTTTCATCAGGACTTATAACCTTGGAGAATATCCAGGTATGTTTCCAGCCTCTCCCTGCTTATCTCAATCCAGGAGGTTCATACACTAAATAAAATACATCTAAAGTAGAAAAGTCAATTATTACATGCCATGGTCCCAGGAAATACTTTGAACTCATTTTAGTTTAATGTACTTTTAAACCATGCATCACTGTGGAAATGATAAAACTTATAGGTAACTAAATTCATAAAAACATCAGTGAAACTGGGAATGGTTGCATGGGCTTATATTCCCAGTATTCTTGGAAGCTAAGGCAGGAGATTTGAAAGTTTGAGCCCAACTTGGCTAACTTATCAGGGCCCTGGCTCAAAATGAAAAATTTAAAAGGGCTGGGGATGTAGCTCAGTGTAAAGGCACTGGGTTCAATCCATATTACAAAAAAAATCAATCATTGAAAGTATTCATATTCAGGGCACTGACTGCCTAAGTACCATCCATCCGTAAATCAGTCTGTCAAGTGAAATCTATAGAAGAAAATAAATTATTTACTAATATAAGTTTTGTGCCTCAAATAAGTACTTTTTATTTTCTTTTAGAAAGACATCTGCTCAAATAAAGAGTCATTTCTGAATCCTATTTTTAACACCTTTTTCTTCACAACTTTTCAGGTTGGTTTTATCTGTAAAAGCAACAAGATTGGTTAAAGAATGCAAAAAGAATTACAGTTTAAGAGCCAAGTGTGCTGGTGGATGCCTGTAATCCCAGCACTTGGGAAGCCGAGGCAGAAGGATCACTGTGAGTTTGAGGCCAGCCTGAACTGCATACCAAGACCCTGTCTCAAAAAAAGAATTGCAGTTTAAGTCACTAACACTTAATTTTGCAATGTCAAATCTATAACCCCCCTTTTTTTGCTGTAGAGAGCAAAACTAGTAAATTATTTCCCAGCTTCAACCTTTGCCTCATATAAAATCTCACTGTTTAATATCTGGTAAAAGATGTGCTAGCTGACAGTCTAGACTGGACTTGACGACCTTGAGCTCACTCCTGCAGCCACCACAACATCCCAAATGCCTCATTCCCAGAGTTGTCTTGGTTTGTGCTACCAGCTACACTCCTAAACTCCATAGGGAGGAAGCAGCAGAACTCAGGGCAACATGAGAGGCTGTCAGGCAAGACATGGGCTGTACGAAGTTCCTAGAGTTCACGTGGAACAGTCTTGGAACAGTCTTGGAACAGTGGCTAGAACAAGAGAGGAGTGAGGCCAAGAGGATCTGAGTTAACACAGGCTGGTCGCTAAAGGAGTAATTGAAAACCTTCGGAGGGATTCTCGCTGAGATTTCCTCCTGATTGAACTCGGGTCTTTGCGCTTGCGTAGCAGGCGGCGAAACCACTGCGCTAAATCCCCGGCCCCTCCTCCTACGTGACTTTGAGTTCTAGTCTGCTTTAGAAGTGCCACTTCTGGGGTGCGGGGGTGTAGCTCAATAGTAGAACACCCACCTAACATGCACAAGGCCCATGGTTCATTCCTCAGCAATGGAAAAAATAGCTGAAAATTATAGCTGGTATGGTTTATGCCAAAAAGATGGCAGAGAACAATAATTGGCAAAATTCAAACCGAAAGAAAAAAGCCTTGACTTATGTCAAAGATAATTAAATGAAAACACTCATGTTTTAATTTGGGCATAAACTGTTTGCAGGTTATCTTTATATGGTTTCTTTTTACCTATGTGTGTATGCGTGTGGGCACATGCAAGTGCTATGTACACTCACCTAGAGATTGTGCACTCTGACCACACGTTCTCCCGCTGAGCTACAGTAGTAGCCTCTTAACTGACTTTAAATTAATGTACCACCCTTCTTTAATAATGTCAGATAATAGAGCATCTTTATGCTTTCTAAAAGATTAAGCCTTACTACCTTCTTGTGACAGCTTTACTGATCTCTAACTCCTTAAAATTAACCATTTCAAAGTGTACACTTTGTTTTTAATATATTCATAAATGTCTGAACATCATTATCACTATCTAATTCCAGAACATTATCACCCCCCAAAAAAAATTCTGTATATATTAGTTGCCCTCCCAAACCCTGCCAACCACTAATCTTCTTTCTCTATGGATTTGCCTCACAATATTTTATATAAATGAAATCACACAACATATGATGCCTTCTTTCTAGCTACTTAGCCAAAGGTTTTCAAAGTTTCATTCATGTTCTAGCATGCATTAGTATTTCATTTCTAAGGCCAAATAATATTTCATTGTATGAATGTGCTACATTTTGTTTATCTATACATCTGTTGATGGATGGTAGATTGTTTTCACCTTTTAGCTATTATCTATAATGCTGTATAAACACTTGTGTACAAGTTTGTGTGGACCTATCTTTTCAATTCTGGGTAAATTCCTAGGAATAGAATTACTGGATCAGATGGTAACTCTATGTTTATCTTTGTGAACTGCAGTACTTTTTCATAGCAATGGCACCATTATACATTCCCACTATATATAAGAGAATTTAATTATTCAACATCTTGCCATGGTTTGAAAGGGTTCCTCAAAGGTTCATATGTTAAAGGAGGCCATGATGTTCTGCCTTGCCGCAGGTCCAAAAGCAAACAACCATAGACTGGAACCATGAACCAAAATTAACCTTTCCTCTTTATAAGTTCCTTATCTCAGGTGTTTTGTCACAATGACAGGAAGCTGAATTATGTATCAATAGTTGTTATTTCCCTTTTTTAAAATTATAGCTATTCCAGTTGATATGAAGTAATACCCCATTCTGGTTTTGATTTGTATTTTCCTGGGGACTAATGATATTGAATATCTTTTTATGTGCTTGTTGGCCACTTGTATATCTTTGGAGAAATATCTATTCAAATCCTCTGACTATTTTAATAGGATTGTCTTTTTATTGTTAATTTATCTGGTTTTTATATATTCTGGATACAAATTCCTTATAAGATATGTGATTTGTGAATATTTTTCTCTCATTCTGTGGGTTGTCTTTTTTTTTTAGATTAATTTTATTGGTACATTTTAAGTATACAATGATATTCATCATTGGAAATTTGCACATTTACATAATCTCTCTTGGTTCTTATTTTTCCCCCTTCCCCTGCCCTCCCTTCAACCCCTCCATCCCTCCCTATTTACAAAAACTTTGTTTCCATTTTTTCATTTTCTCGTATTGATTCCATTCCCTTCTTTCCTTTCCCCTACCCCTCCCACTTCCCCTTCCTC
>NW_004624787.1:8910534-8939460 GCF_000247695.1 Heterocephalus glaber
ATCTCCTGGAAATCTGTTTGCATCTGTTTTATGGATTCTATTTGTTTCCTATGTTGGGATTCCATCATGTTCCTCAGCTCCTCTATTTTTTTTAATCTGTGTCCTCTCTAGATTTATTAATCATCTCTTGCACTATGGGCACAATCTCTGCTGTTATGTAGGAAATTATTTCTGATTTTGTTTTTTCCAGATCTTTTTTTGCTAGTTCAGGGAGTCCAGGTGGTTGAGTATCAGATTGTTCATTTCATTTCTCTTTGGGGTTGCTTTAGGTGATCTGGAAGCCTGGTTTTGAGACTTGTTTATGTGTCTTCTCATTTCAACGGGGGTGGAATGGAGGGGGATGTGTTCTGCTGGCACCCATGCAGCTCACCTCCCGGTGCTGGGGACGGTGGCATGGCGGCCTGGAAGGTTCACCTCCTCTGCGCTGGGGGCAGCACTGCTCCTCAGCACTCAGGCAGGTTGTCTTTTTCTTGATGGTACTTTTGAAACACAAGAGATTTTCATTTGATGAAGTCCAATTTTTTCTTTTGTTGTTTTTGCTCTTTGTATCGTATCTAAGAAAACATTGCCTAATCTAAACTCACAAAGATTTACTCCTGTGTTTTCTTCTAAGAGTTTTCAGATAGCATGTACATTTACATTGATTATTGTAATCTATAATCTTAGAATGAAGAGAGTTTAATGTTAACACTGTTGACTTTCTTACTTTCTCTTTCTATTACCCAAGAAACAAATGGCAGTTTGCTTCTTTTATTCACAAACATGAAACTAGTAACACCCTGTGAAGGGCAAGAATGAGAGCTATGAGGGAACATTGCTGGGAAGCCATTTTGAAGAAGGAGTTGGTGATTGAAACAAGTCCCGGCGATGGGCCTCATGTAGTACTGGAGGAACAAGATTTCATCCACTCCTAAGGGGAGGTATGGGAGACACACAGAAGTACTGCCAACTTACCAGTCCAGGTTCACAGAGGGGACTACTATCCCCTAACTCTTTTTTTTTTTTTTGGTACTGGTGATCGAACTTGGGACCTTGGTCTTGTGAGGCAGGTGGTGGAACCACTGAGCTAAATTCCTGGCCCCCTGTTCCCTAATTCTTAAGTTCATTTCCCCAAAGTTCAGGTCAGTATTATTTCTACATGTTCCTATAATGAGTGAATACACTTTCCATAATCCTGTGAAATAATATCTATTATTTTATAAAAGTTGACACTAATAGATAATTGCACAAGTGATTGTTGTAAACTTGTATGAGTTTCTGAGAAATTATTAACTTTTTCTGTTTTAGAACCTATCTTAGAATTATAGCAAAGTGCTGTGATAAATACCTGTTATCCATTTTGAACTTACTAGATTAGCTGGAAGTATCTAAGAATGCTTTGAGTCATCAGAGAGTAATAACTGTCAAGACATATTTAGACATAATAACCTTGTGGCTATTTCATGAGTTTGATCACTGAATCATTAGGTACTCTATGTGCAAAGAACAGCATTGTTAATTATGCTTTTGGTATATGTGCTGCCGAAGCGAGCACTGTTAATTATGCTTTTAATGACATAAGAATAAAGTAAATGAATTTTAGTAACTACTGATGCCTGTATATTAGGCAAAGAGGTACAACTAGAAAGTAAAATTTCCATGTCACTGAATGCTATGATTACATAAAGATTGATAGAACAATACTATTTTTGTGTAGTCTGATATGAATCTAAAATTCTGTTGAGGCAGAAATCCTATATTCATGTGGATTCATAAGTACACAGTCTCTGACAGTCATTCTAGTAATGTCATTTGGGGTGTAGCATTACAATTATTGTGTTTTTATTACCTATGGCACATACTCATCTTTGAAGTTTCTAAAAATATGTTGGTGATTCAAGGAGAATCCATAGATTTATCAGGAGGAAAGGAGTTGGCACAAAGTTCTTTTTTAACAGAACTTCCCAGACACATGAAGGAACTATGAGACACTCACTCTGCAGAGTAGGGCAACATCCCTAATGCAGCAGATAGCCATGGTGTTGAGACAGCTGGAAAGGCCCCACTTGGAGCAGAACTATATCTAGGAGTGACTGAGAACCAGAAACCTGGGAAGCCCAGTCCCCTGGAGCTCCTTAGTCTCATGATCCTCATCACAAAAGAAGAAACTTTGTTTAAAATGGCTTCTGACAGTGTCTTTCCCTAGGTTGGGTCTTGTATTTTAAGAAAGGGATCTAGAGCCCTTCAGAGATCAATATGAATTACTGTGATCTAGTAATTCACTTAAATCTGCAGTAGCTGGGTACCTTACAGTTCTACTGCAGTTACTAAATTCAAAAAGTTCAATAGTGAACAATAAATCTTTTTATCCCCTTTTTGGGCCTGTTTCTAGGCTCTTTGTCTGATCCTTATCTCTTACATTTAGAGTTGTAGTCCACCTGAAATTGATTTTTGTTTATGTGTAAAATGGGGCCTAACTCCCACACCCACTTAATTAAAATTCAATTGATCTACTACCATGAGTGCCACATTTGCATAACACCTTTGTCATAAACAGGTGCCTACATAGTCTATTCTGTTCTGCTGCCCTGCTTGTCAATATTTTTACCAATATCATTCTGTCTCATTTAGTATGGATTTATAACACATCTTAATACTAATAATGTGTTCCTGCCACTTTTTTTTTTTGGTACTGGGGATTGAACTTGGGACCCTGAGCTTACAAGGGGGCACCACTAAGCTAAATCCCCAGCCCCTGCCACTTTCTTCTTTCTCAGTAGTCTCATGACTGTTCTTAACCTTGACATATACATTTTAGAGTCCACTTGTCAATTCCACAATAATTAATTCGCTGCAAGTTTGATTTGGATTGAATCTACTATATTGATAAGCTTAGGGAGAAATGACATTTCTACTATTTTAATATATGTGCTGCTGAAGCGAGCACCATTTCTACTATTTTAAATCTTCTAATACATTAACATCCTTCTATTGATTTAGTGGATATTCAATATCTCTAAGCATATCTTCAGATTTTCTGTACAGTGGCATCATTTTTTTTAGATTTATTACTAGGTATTTGATATGTTTTAATGCTATTATGCTTTAAAAAGAATCTTTTTAAATTTTTATTTTAAAATAATTTGATACCCAACTCTGAATGGAAAAAAATCAGTTATATTACCTTATTTATTCTTTTCTTTTTTGGGGGGGGGTACTGGGGACCTTGCATTTGCCAGGCAGGCACTGTGCTGTTGAGCTACATCCCCAGCCCTAGCTTATCTATTCTTAATTCTATGATTTATTTTTCTTGTCTTACTGTATTGTCTGGCACTCCAGTTTCTAATTTCAGAATAAACATTTGAATATTTTACCATAAAGTACAATATTTCCTATAGTGTTTTGAAATAGATACAATACTCTTAACAAATTAAAGCTTCCTTTGTAGTTTACTAAGATTTTTTTATACTTTATGTAGAATTTTATCTATTTCTACTTCTGAGATAACCATGATTTTTCTCTTCTCTTCTGCCAATGTGGTAAGTTACATTGGTTGATTTTTATGTAATAATTGTATATTCTTAAAGTAACCCCAGCTTGATTATAATCTGTCCTTTTATATTTTGTTGGATTGTTTCCTATTATCTTGTTAGTAAAGACTTACTTCCAACAGGATATGTTAATTTGCAGTAGTTAAATGTTTTTGCTGTAACAAGTAGAAAATAAAATGGATAATTGCAAAATTATATTTGTAAAAATATTAGAGAATTGAGGAACAAGGAGGAATAGGTGAACTGAAATTTGAGAGCAGTAAGAATGCATCCTAGGTGAGCTAATTTTTCTTGTTTTCTTTTCCTGTGGGATTGACATAGGCAGAAAGAGTACTAGAAGAAAGAGATGCCAGCAGGATTTTTAACAGTTACACAGGGCTGCTGAAACCTATAAGAAACTGGGAGAACCTAAAAGCATACTAGTTTTCTCCATTTTTAGGGGTTTTTTGAGGTGAAATGACTCAGAAAGGTAAATTGAAATCTCTCTTGTCTTTTGGAGCTTAGGGAAAAAAATCTTACTAAGGGAAAGGAGTCTTTCACAAATTCACAATTAGTTTGTCCTTCTGGTGTCTATATATAGGTGTTTCCTAGGGTTGCCATGAAAAATTACTACATACTGGGTAGCTTAGAAGACAGGAATTTATATTCTCATAATTCTGGAAGCTAGAAATCCAAGATCAAGGTATGAGTTGATTTAGTTTTTCTGAGGCCTCTTTCTTGCTTTGTAGATCAAGGTCATCTCTGTGTGCTTCATATGGTCCTCCTTCTTTTTGTGACCATGCCCTGATTGCTTCTTTTTTTCTTTTCTTTTCTTTTTTTTTTGGTACCGGAGATCGAACTCAGGACCTTGTGCTTGCGAGGCAGGCAGCGGCACTACTGAGCTCTATCTCTGGACCTTGTTTTTTTCTTTTTGAGTCAGGGTCTTGCTATGTAGTTCAGGCTGGCCTTGAACTCACTGTGGAGCCCAAGGTGGCCTCAAATTCACAGCAGTCCTCCTGCTTCAGCCTCCCAAGTGCTGGGATTACAGGCATGCCTAATTCTAATCTCTTCTTTTAAGGACACAAATCATGTTGGATTATGGCCTGGCCTCATGAACCCACATAAAATCACATTCTGAAGTACTTGGGGGTTAGGATCAAATGTGAATTTTGGAGTAACACAATTCATACTGTAACAATGGCACTTAAAAAACTAAGCTCAAAACTAAAGGAACTTCAGGTTTTCAGGGCTGAAGAAAGATAATTTACAAACTCTCAAAAGCTTTGACCCACCTGAGTTAATGATTGAATTGGGCTAATCTGTCTTTTTTTTTTTTTTTTTTGTACTGGGGATCAAATTCAGGTCCTTGTGCTTGCGGGGGCAGGTGGCAGAACCACTGAACTAAATCCCTGGCCCCAATCTGTCTTTTGGTGTATCTGCCTGAGGAAAAGGAGAACCATCATTAATGTGAGGTGTTATTTGGAGCCTTCTTTCACATAATATATCTGTCATGTAATCAAATATTATTAAACATGTAAAGAAGCAAGAGAACATGGCCAATGACCAAGGAAAATACCAATACAAGTAGACCCATAGGTTATCCAGATATTAGAAATAGCAAAGACTTTAAAATAACTATTTTAATTTTGTTAAATTAGAGAAAAAGATAGATGAAAACATGGAAAATTTCAATATGAAAATGAAATCTATATTATCAAAATAAAATGAATGTTGTAGAAGTAAAACAGTATTAGAAATTAAGAACTGATTGACACAGTAAGATAAGTATGGCTGACAACAATTTATTGTGTATTTCAAAATAGCTAATAAAATTTTGAATGTACAAAGCACAAAGGATGAATGTTTAAGATGATGGGTATGACAATTACCCCTGATTACCCATCATACGCACTTACTGAAATGTGATGTTTTACCCCAAAAATATGTACGATTATTGTGTGTCAATTGAAACTAAAACCAGGAGAGACCCTGAGTAGCCAAAGCAATCCTGAGCAAAAAGTGCAAAGTAGGAGGCATTATAATACTGTATTTCAAGTTATACTTCAGTGCTACAATAATAAAAACAGCATGGTGCTGGCACAGAAAATAGACATGTAGACCAATGGAATAGAATAGAACAGAAACAACCCCCATGCACCTTTAGCCATCTGATCTTTGACAAGGGGACTAAAAATAAAAACTGGAGAAAAATAACCTCTGTAACAAATGGTGCTGGGGAAACTGGTTATCCATGTGCAAGAATAAATGTAGATTCATATCTCTCAAACTACCAAAATCAAATAAAAATAGATCAAACACCTAGATATAAAAGCAGAAGCACTGAATCTGCTGGAAGATAAAATAGGTAAAACACTTGAAGACATAGGGAAGAACTTCCTGAAAAGAACCCTAATTACACAAGAAGTAATTCCAAGAATCAACAAGCAGGATTATATCAAAATAAAAGGCTTCTACGCCCTGTGGAGGGTGAAGAGATAATCTTCAGAATGGGAAAAAACTTTACCAGGTACTCTTGATAGGGAAGTAATATATAGAATATATAAAGATCTTTTAAAAATTAGACCCCAAGAAACAAAAGACCCAATCAAAAACTGGACAAATGAAATGAATAGACACTTGTCAGAAGAAGTACAAATGTCCAATAAACATGAAAATGCTCAGCATCTTCGGCCATTAGGGAAATGTAAATCAAAACAGCATTGAGATTTCATCTTACTCCAGTCAAAATGGCTGTCATCAAGGACTCAAAAAACAACACATTCTAGCAAAGATGTGGGGGAAAAAGAATTTTTCTGCATTGCTGGTGGGAATGTAAACTAGTGAAGCCACTATGAAAATCAGTATGGAGATTCATCAAACAATTAAAACTAGAAATTCCATTTGATCCAGCAGTAGCTTTGCTGAGTATCTTTCAGTCATATTACAATGATACATACATATCCATGTTGATAGCAGCACAATTCACAGTAGTTAAATTGTGGAAGCAGCCGATATGTTCATCAGCAGATGAATGGATAAAGAAAATGTGGTTTAGATACACAATCGAGTAATACTTGGCCATAAAAAAGGATAAATTTGAGTCATTCATAGGAAAATGAATGGATCTGGTGTCTATGTTAAATGAAATAGATCAGACTCAAAAGGTTCACTATCACATGGTGCTGTTATATTTCTTTAAAATACCAGTGAGACACAAAAGTGGCCAACAGTAAATTTTTACCCTTCATTGTTGAAAAGTTCAGGTTGTCTGAGCATTCTCTGCTACAGTAGCAGTTGTCCAGGATTGTTACCTCCCCGTGTTTGGGGAATGTTAAATACACCAGGGCAGAAAGCTTTTCCTCTTCAAGGAGAAAAAAGAAAATTATTCTTCAAAACCTATCTGATCTGGCTGCGAGGTCTTTCCTTCTGTCTCATCTCTTCAAGCTCTTTTTTCTTTTTCTTTTTCCAGTAGAGCAAGAGAAACAAAAACCTCATCTGAGTTACAAGAAACAAGACACTGATGGCTGTTCAGGGAGTGACCAGGAGCAGATGAGATACTCCTTTATCTCCCACATCCACTGTATGTGCTTCACAGAAAAACAACAAATCCACAAAATACAACATCTAGAATTACAAAATCCACCCATCCAAGGGTGCTGGAAAGAAGAAAGGACAGGCAGGAGGATAAATAGCAGAGGAACAAAGCAAAGTGTTAAATCAGTCCAGGCACAGGGGTTGGCAAACGCTAGAAAATAGCTACAGAAAAACCTGTGGTCCATTCAGACTCATGATGGTGTTAAAGAACCACACACTGGTGTCAGGAAGATCCTTAAGTGCATCAGAGACAAAAATTCGAGTACTTCAAAGAGAAGGGAATACGCAGAGAACCCTTGGCAGAATGGATCCCGCCTTCCCTGGCCAGGGAAGAGAACTGAAAAAAGGTATCCTTTTTCAGGGGTCTTTGCTTCATGGGAGCCGACTATGAGTCAAGGGTAAAGAGGCAGCACTGATAATATATAAGAACTGCATTGCATGAGGAAAGCAAAGGGCAGACTAAATCCAAGGAAGATGCTATGCTTAATGACCTCTGGTGCATTTCAATTCCTTTATTGAACCAACATAATTTGGAACAGTACAGTGAATAGAAAAGGGACTTATGCAGTACCCTAACCAGCTGACCAACAAGATGGATGGGAAAGAGACTCACAAACATTCCTTGAAACCTAATGGCATTTACAACTTTGCTAAACACAAACTGGGGGAGCTCCCAAAGAGCACTGAAAATTGGCATGAGGAAGAATTCCAGCCATGACCAAGTATTTCCATGCAGTGATGAACCTCCAGTAATTCAAGCCTGTTACTGACTGAAGCACGGAAAGAAACACTCAATAACACAAGAGGAGACTGAACCAGAATGCTCTGCCATTCCAAGCACAGCACCGAAAAATTCTAACAATATGTGGCTCACTCTCTTGCTTCTGCTCTATACTCTGGGCCTCTTCTGAACTGTGACACTACTCGCGCTTTTTCCACACTGCCTCTCTCCCTTTCTCTGGATTGGAGCACCTAGCTTTGAGATGGTACAAATACCCGAGATGGAGTCTTTGATTCGCCTGCCAAGATCCTGGAAGGAGCTTTTACACTGTCAGCCATCTGTTTACCACCCAGACTATCAACTACACAGGAGAGAGAAGACCCCCAAATCTCTCATCATGAAGGAACTGGCAGCTCCCTTGCCCACCACTAGCCTGCTAGGCTCTTCAGGGCTTGGCAGCCAAGCCAAGGCCATTGTGCCCACATGAAAGGAAAATATGTACTGTACATACTATGTACTGTACATACCAGTTGAGGTTGACCTTGAATTCACTGTGCAGCCCAGGTTGGCCTCAAATTTGCTGCGATCCTCCTGCCTCAGCCTCCAGAGTGATGGGACCTCAGGCATGGAGTACCATGCCCAGCAGAAAAAAATATTTTTTAACAAGAGAACTCATAGGATGGCTTTAACAACATACCAGAGACAGCAGGATAGCATTAGAAAAAGAAAGACATACTATTAGAGTGGGTGTAGATAAAGGTTCATAAGTACCTTTTATTATATTAAGGAAGTTTTCTTTGTTACAGTTTATTTCATGAATCTCCCCCAAAGGGTTCATGCACTCAAAGGTGGGGCTTTTGAAAGATGATTGAATCATGGGACAAAATACTACAGGTGACTTCCTGTTAGCAGGCGGGCTCAGTTTGGAAGAGGCAGGTCACTGGGGGTGTGACCTGGAAGGGGCACCTTGCTTGTCTCTGCTTCCTTGCTGCCATGAGGTAAGCAGCTTTCCTACAAGGCAAGCCCTTCCACCCTACCACTTTTGCAAGCCTGCAAACATGGACTGAAATTCCTGAAATTGTGAGCTAAAATATACCTTCCTCCTTTAAGTTGTGGATGCCAGGTATTCTGTCTCAGCAACGAAGAAGGTGACTAAGGCACTTTTTATTCTCAGTGTTCTGAGTGTCTTTATGATGAAAGGGTGTTGGATGTTGTCAAATACTTCCTCATCAATTGAAATGATCATTTGATGTTCCCACTTGTTATTAGTATAGTATACTACATTGATTTGGGTATATATTTTTCAAATATTTTTCCCAGTTTATGGCTTGTCAATTTTTTTTAATGGTAGCTTTGGTTAGCAAATGTTTTAAATTTTGATGAATCTTTTTCTCTCTCTCTCAGCTGCACTAGGGATTGAACCAGGGCCTTTGCACTGAGCTACATCACCAATCCTTATTTTTTATTTTTATTTTAAGACAGGGTCTTACTAAGTCACTAAGTTGCTGACGCTGGGCTCAAGCTTGTAGAGTGATGGAATTACAGGCATGTGCCAGCATGCCAAGCTTCATTTTTTAAAAATGATTATTGCCTTTCATATCTTATCTAAGGGCACTTTCTTGGGATATGGACCAGATTCCTCATTTTTTAGCCTCCTCGTCTGCCTCCTCCTGGTCCACCTCCATGTCATCTCATGGCTGCCATGTGGGAGCTGGACTATAGTATAGTATTCTGGAATATTATATTGGCTGTTTGTGACTGCCTTGCAACTCCAACCCAGGATTCCATTCTGAGACTGACTCCTCTCCAGATATTGGTGGGACTCGAAGACTGACATAGCACACTGTTTCATTCGTTTGAAGTCTGCATTCCCTCAATCCCCATTCACTAGGGAGTAAATAAGCCTCAAGAGGTCACTGATCTTATTCTGTTCATTGATATGTCCCAAAGGCTTAACAGAATGCCTGCCACACAGTAGACTTTCAATGCATTTCTGTTGTTGAACTAATTTCTTCTGTATAGGAAATGGCTTAATTCTTTTATAGACCTAACAATTATTAAATAAAAATTTCAGGAAACCATTGTGTTGGACTAGCCTCCCGCACTAGGCCCCAACAGACCAGACTAACAATGAAAACCCACATTAAATGTCCACATCACTGAACTGAAACTAAGCTGTGATCTGACCTTTCCAGGAATCGAGAGAGAGAGAGAGAGAGAGAGAGAGAGAGAACAGCTAAATTTCCCAAACAGGCCATTTTCAATTCACATGATAATTATCTGTTTTAATTCTTACAAAGAAGAGTATTGAAGTGACCTGGTGTTCACCAATTAGTTATTTTTCTATTATTGTATCTCACTGTTCCCACCTTCTAAGGACAGTAACTTTGAAATGACTAGTCTTTTCCTTGTTCTTTCTGCTTTTTCTCCCCCAGCCCTTCTCTGTCTATAAAGCCATGCTCTCCTGCTCAGCTCATCTGAACACTTATTCTGCTTAATGGAATGAAGTGTTGCCCAATTCTAGAATCAGAAAAAAAGTCAATTAAGATCATTAAACTAAATTGTTGTAAATTTGTCCTCTGACAATTTGGACTCATAGGCTCTATATAATAATATTCAGCTCTCCTTGGTTTCCAGCATGCTCAGGTGAACCACAATGATCCCAAATTTCATTCCCTGTCACCTTGTGCCATGCATGCCCAAAAGCATGAAGTCTTACTAGAACAAATCTAAAGTAAAGTGAAGAGAAAGAGCATGCAAAAGAGTTCATTACAATGCATTGGACCCAAATTTGGTCAAATTTGTGCGTATGATTGATTTGGAAATAATGCTTCCAATTCCTTTTTACTGCATGTACCAGAAGAACTTCCTGTTAACTAATATGATGTTTCCTTTTACTACACATATCAGAATAATTTCTTGTTACCTAATAGGATGTTTCCTTTTACTGCATATATCAAAAGAATTTCCTGTTAACTAATATGATGTTTTGACTTTTTGTTTTAGCATATTTCAGTGAAATACCTAGGGACATATTCTTCAAATAAATATATATGAACAAATTGTTCTATTAATCTAGGTATGATTTATTTATAATATTTCATTGAGCTTTTTGTGAATGGCATTATGATGAATAGTCTAACAACATGAAATAAGAAAATATGGAAGGACTTACACTAGTATTAGTGAGGACTCTCAGTGTTAAAAGGGATAGAAACACCATCCAAACCAGCTCAAGTGATAAAGGGGATTTGTTGGCTCAAAAATTGCTTCCCATACTGCTAGATCTGGGCTCTCGGTATCATCACTTTCTCTCCCTGTCAAGGCTCCTCCTTCCTCTGAAGGAAAGAAAGAGAGAGAAGCCCACAGTTTAGAGACTCTCAGGCCATATTTACAATCATCACCAGTAAGGAAAACCTCCCTTCGGTCTCATGTCTCTAGGTCCTACTCTGTCTTTCAAATGAAGAATTTGAACTATAATTTCCAAGACTTTTTCCAGGATCAACTTTTAGATTTAAAAAATTAAAATATAGAACACACGGTTAAATTTAAATTTCAGATAAACAATGAGAAAACTTTTTAGAGTAAGTATGTCAAGATTATAAAATGTAGTTACACTAGAAAATTATGTACTGTTTACCTGAAATTCAAATTGCCTGCATTCTTGCATGGCTGCTCTAATTTTAAAAGGTTCTTTTGTTTGTTGGTTTTGTCTTGTTTGACTGTTCGGGGATTTGAATCTCAGGCCTCACACGTGCTAGCCAAGCACTTTGCCACTGAGTTTTAAACTTTAATTTTACACATTCATTCACTTATTTATCCATCCATAGATACATTCATTCAAACAAAGTGCTTGCCATGAGACCAGTATCTCTGCCAGATGGTAAGAACATGGTAATAAGCAGAAACAAAAAAATGTCCTGCTCTCCTAGCACGTTCAATCTCTCCAGCTGGGAGAGGGACAATAATACTGCAATCACCAAGGCAAATGTATGACTGCTAGCCAAGTGGCATGTGCTAAATGAAAAGAGGGCCCAGGAAAAGCCCTAAAGCTAGGAAGTCATGCCAAAGGCAGTGGTGTTGAAATGAGAGCTGAAGGCTGAGTCAGGATAAAGCAAGCCTAGGAAGAGTATTGAGGGTGAGGAAATGGGCAGCACTGCTTGTTGAGAGCAGGGACTGCAAAGTTGCATTGAAAGATTGGTCGTCTCTAGGCCGAGCAACACTAGTAGTGGCAGCCTTCTCGGCTCCTCAGTCATTGCGCTGTCTGTGGCACCCAGCTTTGCTTTGTGACCACAACAGGCTAGATTTCATGAGCAGGGCCACAGGTACCACAGGTGTGAGCCCTTCTGCAGCTGTCAGTGCAGGGAAATGCAGGCAGGAGAAGATACAACCAGCCTATGATGGCAGCCCGGACAGTGTATTCCTGCCGTTTCACTCACTTCGTCCAACTTCCCTCATTAATAATGGATAATATATGTGTAGGGAAGGAAAAAATTATTTTTTCCTAACTCATTGCTAGGTTCGTGACTGGGGCTCTTAAAAGACAGATTAGCAAGAAGAAGCCAGAAAATGTATTCAGGATAAGTTTCATGTGACATAGGAGTCTTCATAAGAAACCCAGAAAACAGGTAAATACGGGCATTTTTACGCTTACATTTGATGAAGAGGTGGAAAGTCATGGAGAGGTGTGCCTGGATGAAGGGGCTGTGAGCCTATGGTAATAAGTTAGGGGAACGTCAGAAGGCCTGTGTGTTTGGCTCTTCTTTGTGTCTGTGTCTGCATAGGATGGAATATTCCTTTTCTCTGGGTGTAGGAAAGGCACCTCCATGACCTGGTTTAGAGAAGCAGGGTGAAAGAAATCAGAGAGTGACCTTTCTCGGCTGTGTAACCTGCTTTAGGGAGGAAGGGCAAGGGGAAAGTGAGAGTGACCTTCCTGCTAAAGCTGTTTTCTCAAATGCCAAGGTGCCATATTTTGGGGTAGGAAGTCCTGAACCTCATCAAACGAAATGGTTTCCTCAGTCAGAAGTCTAGATCTGGTGTCCATTCTGCTTTTAGTGGGCCAAGGTGAGCAAGGGCGTGCTATTACCATTCCCTGCCTCTATTTCCACACTTCATATCATGGATTCAGCCCCTCTTGCTGGATTGTTGCGAGGATTAAAATAACATGGAACTCACATTTGAAAACTGGGTTTTATTATTCCTATATTATTAGCCATAAACAAATAGTTGCTACTTCTGTTTTCAAAATATATATATTGTCCCCTGGGACACTGGGCAGACACCAATGTGGCATTCATAAGTGCTCTATAGGCTTTCCCTCTGCTGAACGAGAATACTATTGTATTTTCTGGGATCCCACCAATCTGCGGTAGAGGGTTTATGCGCTTAGGGCGTCATGAAACCCTAAACACAAACATAGATCTCATTACTGTTATGACCATGACAGCTTATATTTCTTAACACATTAACTTCCCTCTGTTGAGCAGACAGCTCAGTTGTGGAAGGACTCATAACATCATTCCTCATTTCTCAATGTGTCTTGCTGCTGTTGAGTTTAACAGTTCTTTAGCTCCCAGGGTGCTTATTTAATAATGATGCTCTGAGTTCCCAAAGAAAGACTCTAATTTTCCCTTGTGCAATGGCTGTCATCAAGCTCCAACACCCCGTGGTCTGGTGCAATGAGAATGTGCACTTGGAACCCATTCACTCACACACTCTGTGTTTAATCTATTAAGTTCTATAAACTGTAGAAGCACCTGATGCTTTTGCTTCTTCCCTTGATCATTTTCTTCTTCACTTTTCCCCAAACTTGGAAGAAAGATTGATTGCCATATATTGTAGAGGTAATTTTCTTTGACTTTTATGAGATGTTTGGAAGAAGGCTATCAGTATTTAAAAATTTACACACACGGTGGCTAGAAAATGAGCACAAATAAGAGTTGATGGGCCAAAATTGTGGAATCATGAAGATATTAGAGAATTTTGAGATCAAGTCCAACTTCTTCGTGTCACAGAAGAAGACACAGAGGCTTAGAGAGGTTCCTTTATGTGGCAAAGATCACACAACAAAGGGTTCACTAAAATTTGGATTTTCTGTGAACCAAATCCAGATGCCCATGGCCTTTCTGTGAAAATAGTTTGATTGTACCACAACTGCACTCACTTGTGCTGTCAATGGCTGCATTTGTGCTATAATGTGACCTGAATGGTTGCAACAGAGACTACATGGACTCAAAGCTTAAAAGACTAATTCTCTGGTCCTTTACATAAGAACATTTCTCACCCTCTCTAGGCCTTGAGAGTCCTCTGCCTCCCTCTGCTAGAGGGAAGCACCACGGAGAAGTATGCATGAAGCAGGGCCTGGGGGCAGAGGCGGCCAGGCCTGGGGCAGTGTGGGACACTTCTGCCCACGTTCCAGTGAGCATTAGTTATACGGTCCTCTCAGATGCAGGGAGGCCCAGGACATGCAGTCCTTTGAGCTGTAGTCTGTGTGGCTGATTCCCAGGACAATTCCACCTAGGGTGTGGCACCATGACTTTCGATGGATAGTTAGCTGTCTCTGCCATGCGTGGTCAGCAGCCTGTTTGTCCCGCTTGGTGTATTAGACACAAATGACTAAGCACATGGCCACCATCACTGAGACTACGGTGACTTAGAGCGCTCACTCCTGTGCCATGTCTTTTCTGTCTGACCATGTCACTCGTCATAGATCGTTATTGAATCAAAGAATGACAACCGGCCCAAAAGATGGTTCATGACTTTGGTCAGATACTAAGAAATATTTGCTGGGGTTTGAATTTTTAAAAAAGGAAACATTTTCATTTAATAAGAATTTTAAGTACAATGATATATCCACATTCTCGCAACAGACAGTGTTTTATTTTAAATCTAACCCCAATATTATATATTACCGGGCTTTAAAAATAATGCATATAGCTTGTTACACTAGAATGGAGGACAACATCCTAAAGGTAAAAATGTCAGTGATTAGTAACACAGAATTCTCAAAAAGGAAATTCAAAAATTATCATCATTTAGTTCACTTCAGAGCAATGTAAAATGTAAGTATAATAATTATAAATATTGTAATTGGGAGTACATAAATACTAAAAGTTCAGGAAACCACCTTAGCTACCACAGGAAACAGAGAAAGCTACATTCAGAATAAATAGAGAGGAACAGGTGCCCAAGGGGAGGAGATACAAAAGGGACCATGTGGTTCCATGGAGAGGCAGCTGCTTTAGTTCCTGGGGCTCTTTGAGTTTCTGGCTCTTGTCTGCATGAGACCCATTTGTACTTCCAACTTTTGAGAGTTTTAGGACATCCACTGTTGTGGACATGTGGTTGTGTCTACTCTGTTACCCCTCCTTTATTTGGAGGAATAACTCCTCCTTCGCCCTTTTTGGGCTCTAATATGGGATCACATGGGCTTGCTGTTTTATCCACAGTGATAGCAATAGGGGAAAGGCCATGACCCAAGCCAGGATTGTCAGAATCTCCAGGGATGTCTATGAAATGGAAATGGCAAAAAGAAGCTCTTTTCTCCCAAGAACAAGACAGTAAACATATTTGGCCCACTGCCTGCTTTGTTTTTGTCTTTTTAAATCACTATAGACTCAAAGAATTGAAAGAAAGAAAAATAAATAGTAGGGAGGGTCCATCACTCAGCTTCCCCTAATGACTGCATCTGATGCAATGGTAGAACATTATTAACACCTTGAAATTGACATCAGTACAATACAATGAGCTAGATCGTGGTCCTTACTCAGATCTCACCAGTTTTTTTACTCTTTTCTGTGTCTGTGTGTATAATATCTGGGATTTCATCAGATATAGAGAAGCATGTAACCACCATCATGGCCAAGCTACAGAACTACTCCATCACCAGAGTGGAGGTCCTCCTTGTTGCTAGTTATGCTCCCTCCTCCTTCCCAATGCTTAGCAATCACTATTTTGACATTGCAGAAACCATAAAGAAATGGGATCCTATAGCACATAGCCTCTTCACATTGGTGATTTTGACTCAGCGTTATGCTCTTGCAAAGCCTTCACGTTATTGCAAGTAGTGATAGCTCATTCTTTTTTATTGCTAAGAGTATTCCCTTGTATGGAAATGAGAGAGGAGACCACCCCTCCGTATGGAATTGGGCAACTATGGGTTAATTGTGTTATTAGGCATCTATGGGTTAACTATGTAACTATGCTTTTTGTAGAATGTGCCAGAGTAGCCATGGTAACTTCTGTAATCTGTCATAAAAGGAGCATAACGGACTCAGAAAGGCCTGCCAGAACTATTTGCTCACCTCCTCTCCAGTGCTCTGCTTTGTGCAGATCCTGCTTGTTATATTCCCAGGGAAACTCCAACGGAATTAAGCTTCATAGATGTAAATAGAGATATATAGAGAAGCGAAAGCTTCTATTTAGGGCTCTCGAGACTGACATGAGTCACTCACTCAGCCACCAACATTAAAAGCCACTTTTTGCTCCTTTCTTCATGTTAAGAGTGGTCTGTCCAGAGTCCTCACAGTTCCCTGCTTCAGAAAGACCACAGGTCTATAACTATTTACCTAAAGAACACTTGGGTTGTTTCCAGTTTAGGGTTCTGTTGCAGTGTGTGACCATGGCAGTACAGACAATGAATGATTACTCAGAGACAAAACTTAGTTCAATCACCAGAGGGACTATCTCAACCCAGAACACCCATCATTAGGGAGACTCCCAGGAGAAGCCCAAAGCTAAGAAGTCTCCAGCTTTTATTTAGAATATCAATGTAAGTGAAAAAAGCAGAAGAAAAGCAGTTTGGGAAAGGAGCTGTCTCAAGGCTAGGCAGTTTTCTTGGGGAAAGGAGAAGGACAATAACCAGACACAGCATGCTTCCCTAATGTAAACTTCTTGTTTAACCATTTCTCATAGATCTTGTATGCTTTTGCCCTGTAGTTTAACCATTCATCCCTCACAAAGCCTGCAGGCTTTGGCCCCATAGCTCTGTTACCATTTACAGAGCCTGTGTGCTTTTGCCCCACAGTTTAACCATTCACTCCTCAGCCAAGTCCCCCAGAGGGTTCTTACAACTAAACATTTGAGTACAGGTTTTTTTGTGAACATAAATTTTAATTTCCCTGGGATAAATGCTCAGGACTGTAATTGCTGGATGATATGGCAAGTGCATATCAAACTTTGTAAGGCATGGCCAGCCTGATTTGCACAGTGGCTGTACCATTTTATATCCCCACTAGCAAAGTACAAGAGATACAGTTTCTTTGCATCCTTGCTAGTATTTAGCAAGTATTTAGTATTGGCAATATTTTCATTTTAGCAATTCTTCTAGATATATAATAGTATTTCATTGAGGTTTTAATTGCATTTCTCCAATGGTTTGCAATTTTTAACATCCTTTTGTATAGTTACCACATGTGTATCTTTCTTGGTAAGGAGTCCATTCAAGTCTTTGCCCGTTTTCTAAGTAGATCATTTGCTATATTATTGATGAGTTCAGAGAGTTCTTTATATATTCTAAACATGAGCTTCATGGAAGATACGTGGTTTGCACATTGTAATGATCAAACTTAATTGTCAACTTGATTGGCTTGGGAACTGGTTAGGGGATTAAAAAAGCACACTTCAGCATATGTCTGGATGGGCCATGAAGGCATGACCTTGGTGTCTATATCTAGTCCCTTGTTCCTTCCTCTCGGGGACTGTTTCCCAGCTCTGCTTCCTAGTGGCCATGAACTAAGCAGCTTTGCTCCTCTACATCCTTTTGCCGTACTGTTCCTGCCTTGGAGCCAGCAGGCCATATACACTGAATCCTCTGAAACGATGAGCCCAATTAAACTTCTTTAGGTTGTGAGTGTTGGACATTTTGTCCATCAACAGGACTAACATGTATGTTATTCCATTCAGTCTGCTGCTTGTTTTTACTAACAAAACTTTACTGGAACACACCCATTGATTTATATAGTATTTGTGGCTCCTTTATGCTAGAATGGCAGAGCTAAAAAGCAGCATCAGAGACCATTTGGCCTATGAAACCTATGGTATTTACTATCTGGACTTTTATAGAAAGTTTGCTGACCTTTGTTCTAAAGTGGGAAAACCAAAAAGGTGAAGACCAGAACCACTAGTGGCCACACACACCCTTATATAGAAAATGGTAGTGTAGAGTAGAAAAAAAATCATGCTGTACCTATGGAGCAATTAAAGACAAGGCCAAGACATAAGAGTCATGTGTCTAGGTTTCAGACCCTAGATTTAGTCCATTTTTTCCATAATTTGACAATTTTACATGAACCAACAGATTTTGCTTATGCTGGTTCAAATTGTTTCTGCTTCTGCTATCCATCACCAAAAATGTGTACATGTCCCCCACAATAAAGCAATTTTTTAGTTTTTATTTTATCTATTTATTAATTTATTTATTTAAGATGTGTGCTATAGGCAAGATATGACTTTGTTCCCCACAGGTTCATGCTGGGAGCTTTGTCCTCTTTGTGGTGGTGTTGGGAAGTGATGTGGAAGAGGTGGGGCCTACTAGGAAGTAATCAAGTCACCTAGGGAGCTGCCCTCTTGTGGAATTGACGTGGTTCTCATGCGACCCTGGTTAGTTTGCCTAAGAGGGTTGTGATAAAACAGCATACTTGGTGTTTCCTGCTCTCTTTGCTTCCTGTCTCCACATGTGATAGCCACTCATGAATCCATCTGCCATGATATGATACAGTCAGGGGGGGCCCCCAACCCAAGCCTGTGTCAGCAGGATGCTTTTGGAATATAAGCCTCCAAACTGTGAGCTAAGTAAACTCTTTTTTTTTTTTTTTTGATCTGCTAAGAATCAAATTCAGGATCTTGGGTTTGATCATAGGCAAGCACTGTACTGCTGAGCTACATCTCCCAGCCCAAACTCTTTTCTTCATAAGTCACCAAGCTTTGGGCAATTTGTTTCAGCACTGGAAAATTGACTAATACACTGGGTGAGTGGATTTATATTTCTTACAACCAAAGCAATTTTTTTTTGTGGTACCTGGGATTGAACTCAGGACCTTGCGAGGCAGGCGGTACCACTGAGGTAAATCCCCAGGCCCCCAGCCAAAGCAATTTTGATTAGGACAGACAGTGTCGAGGGGAAGTAAAGAGACCTGCCTTAGGGCACAGACAATGTTAAGGAAAGTTATTATGAGGAAGGCCACTGAGCAGCCTCCGATAGACATTTCTGATTTTTACAAAAACCTCTGTCATTAAAACTCATCAGAGCAGATGACAGTTCCTGGTTTCTGGTGCCTTCTAACTTAGGACCAAGTCTCTTTCACTTACTTCTCTTCTACGAGTCTTTTTTTTACGTAAATGATTGATGGTTATGTTTCCTCGGTGTTACACAGACCTTGTAGTATGTACATCAGTTACTCCAGAGAAACAGAACCAAGAGGAGATATACTCTACATTCTCTATCTATCTATCATCTATCACTATTTCTGTATAACTCCATGGTGGATGAGCCACCATCCTCTTTAATTCACATGTCTGCCTCTGCTACTGTTGCTCTCAGGAAGCAGCTTTAGCTTATTTCCTTCAAGGCTAACTTTTAAAACAAAGCATTTATTAAAAGTAGGGAAAAATAGGCTCTGCAGAGCAAGCCTGGGCAGAGCTAAAGTGGGAAAAGGGAGAGAAAAATAAAAATATACACCTTATAGCCTAGGGTGGGCACTATCGTAAAGACTCACAACAGCCAAAATACCACTGATTCTTATTATTGTAGAATAAGAATGACCCTCTGTAGCATTAAGCACAGTTAGATATTTTTCATGAAAACTAAAGCCTCCACAGAGGCTCCCAAGAAGGCTGAGAGGAGAAATATGTTTAGTAAGAAATTATTTTTCCTGGTTTTGTTTTTGTGGTCCTGGGGAATGAACCCGTGCTAGACAATCAAATACTGTACCACTGAGTACATCCCCAGCCCTTTTTCTTGTTTTTTTTTTTTTGATTTCTGGAAAAGCCTGAAGATGAGAACTTGTGAATCTCAAGGACAAGGTGTAAGAACAAGAAGAGTTCCTCTGCTAAAACCAAAGTCTGTTCAGAAATTGCAAAGAATGCTTTTACTGTCTTAAAGTAACCCAAACAACTCCCTGCATCTTGTGACAGTAAAACATTACAAAACATTATGTAATCCTAGTTGGCTTATGATCAGTAAACAGCCAATATTCATTTTTTTTATTACATCTTTTCAAATCGTTATGTTAAAAATTTTTAATAGGGAAGAAATATTACACAAAACAAGAAGGTAATCAAAGTAGTAGTACTAATCAAAGTAGTAGTACTAGGCAGCTTTGTGTAACTATAATGAAATAGTGGAGGTAATTATTTAATAAAGGTATATTGAGGTAACAGTTCTGGAGGTTCCAGTCCAAGACAGGGCAGTCCTTTCACTCTGGGCCTCTAGCAATAGTGGCACATCATGGCAGACCATGTGGCTGAGAAAGCACTTACAATACAAGCCCGGAAGCTGAGAGAGGACCCTTGGGGCCTCACAATCCCCCTTATGGTCACATCACTCAGTAACGTATGTGCAGACCTCTCACTAGGCCTCTCCTCTTAAAGATCCATAGCACTTCCCAATAGCAGCAACCTGGGGCCCAAGCCTTTAACACACAGGCCTTTGGGGTACTCTATCCATATTCAAATCATCACAAGGGAGAACAAGAATCACAAAAGAAGAAATATAAATGATCATTTAAAATGTGAAAAATACACATATTTGAAGAAAAATAAATTATAATAAGATATGTTTTGCCCACAACCTGGCATTCTAAAAATATAAAACAATAATACCCTTTACTGGCAATAATTATTTATATATAAAGATATTAATGGTGGTAATTTTAGAATAGTGAAAAACTATAAACAACATGTCAACATCAACAAACAGGGGCCTGTAATCCTAGCATCCAGGAGGCTGAGCCAGGAGGATCACTGTGGGTTCAAGACCAGCCAGGGCTACATAGTGAGTTCAAGACCAGCCTGAACTACAAAGTAAGACCCTGTCTCAAAACAGGCAAACAAATAAACGGAATTTGCTGAATAAATCATGGCAGTATAGCAGAGCAACTCCATAGGAGGACTCTAACCAAAGGACTTGGGTTGAATCCCAATCTCCCTACTTCCTTTGCTAATTTGCCTATCTTGCTTGTGGCCGTTTACTCATCTGTAAAATTGGCTGCTACAGGAACTAAATTGATGAATACATGGAATACTATGCCCAATACAAGCTAAGTGATAAGTAATTAGTAGTAATTTTCATGGTTAGTATTGCACCAGTGATGACACTTAGCATGAAATACACCTATACTCACTCCATATTGGTAGAGGATAAGGGAAGAAAGAGAGATTCTCCATCCGGGTCCTTGGTGGACAGCAGATTTGGGTGTTGGGAGTATTTGTACAAAGAGCAGGTGCCAGGAAGGAGAGCCAAGACAGGAGGAAAGGTGTAGTGAGAAGAGGTGATGGGGTACCCACGACAAACAGGGCCTGATTGAAACTCTGGCCAGGTCTGGCTGTATTTACAGAAGAACATGTCTATTAGACCACCAGCAGATAAAGATTAAGCAACCAAGAGGCTGACTTTTTGTTCTTGAGGAAGTATGATTCAAGATAACCAGCAAGATTCAGCATCCAGCTGCCCTGGGTTAGGAAGACATAAGGCTTTTGTAGGTTGGATTTCCAAAAGAACTATCAAATCCTATAAGTGTTGTTTTTTGCACTCCTATCATCTTAGGGTAGTGACTGTGCTTTGTAAGATGTGTTTGACTTATTCCTGTGGTTTTCAGGTACACCTGTTCAAGGTCTAGATTTAAAGGCGGAAATAAACCTTAGAGTTCATTTAGCTCAGGGGTTCTCAATGTCTTTTTTGTGTGTCATAGACCCTTTTGGCAAGCTCATAAGGCCTGTGGACCTTTCCTCAGAATATTGTTTTAAAATGCACTTTAAAAATAAATTAAAAGTGAGGCAACCTAGCAAGATCTTGTCTCAAAAAGGGGGGGGTGCTGGAGATGTAGCTCAGGGGTAGAGCACCCGAGATTCCACCCCCAGTACATAAATAAATAATTTTTTTAAAAATATAGAATTACAAAGGAAACCAGTCGTACAGAAAAGGAGTTATTAAAATTTTTTTTAAAAAGTAAATGCATGATGTAGTAATATATGTGCCTCATTATTGATCCATCAATAAGATCTGGTTGCAGATGCAAATAGTTACTACAGTTAGTTTGAAGAAGTATTCAGCATACACAATAAATTGAGATATCTGTAACAATTCCAATGTGACAAAACTATCAGGGGAAACAAAGTGATTGCTACTATGAATACTCATGGTGGGTTTGTTGTCTGTATTTGTAATTAAACAAATTGCTAAAATTCAGTTAATGAAAATAAAGATGCCATTTCCAGCTACCTATGATTTCTCCACACATGACAGTGTAAGAATTCTACTCAAACCTAAACCCATCCTCTCATGACTTAGCAAACTACAGCCCCATTTTGGGCCCTCATAAGTTGTCTGATTATACAGCAAGCTGAAATTCCTTCTTCAAACAGCTTCCCATTGTGTGGAATCTCAGGAATCTAGGCTTGGGTTGAGCATATAAATGACAGAAACCAAGTTAAATTATTTTGGACCAAATGTAAAATTCAATTTTTCTCTTTAAAAAAAGCTTTTCCCTGCTAAAAAGAAATTATAATCAAGTCTTCCCCAGATCCAGTGAGAATCTAAGTGCAAATCTAAGATATATGCAGGTGAAATTTATTCAGTCAAACACCAGACCTGTTAGGAGAGCCTCTGGGGTCTACACTCAGGATTCTTTTTGGACGCATGATCCCTGCATGTGTCAATAAGGCCCTGAGCTCCGTGAACCACCGTCCTGAAAATATATTTCTGAGACATCCTGCCTGTGAATGCCCTTTAAAAAATGCATTAGTGACAGAGAAGATTATAATTAGAACATTTATTCCTGTTATTACAGAGCCAAACTAGAAAGCATGCAATAAAAGTTCTCCAAAAGTAAATCTATGTTTTTGGCTCCTCCATTAACTGTCCAACCCAGTTCTTTATGTTTTATAATGTCCTATCCAAGCAGTTCAATGTTACTTTTAAAATTTGGTGTATGTGAAAGAAAGCTTTAGTCTAAGAAAAATGTCATAGGGCGGTCTTTACATGCTAATTCTCTGACTTTATCTTAGACTCTCTAATCTACTAGTCTTTCAGTCAGTACACAAATGTGTTTGTTTTGTGTGTGTGTGTGGTATTAGAGATCAAATCTAGGAGTGCTCAACCATTGAGCTACACCCCCCCACACACATATACACATACTTTTTTTGAGACAGGGTCTTGCTAAATTCCCCGGGCAGGACTTGAACTGGCAACCCTCTTGCCTCACCCTCCCAAAAGACTGGGATTACAGGTGGGCACCATCACACCTGGTTTACAAATGTGTTTTTAAACACCTTTTCTCTGTCAACAACTGTCCTAGGATGTACTGACTACATTTATTTTCTGTATTTCTGATTGCTGACATTTGGGGCCTTGTAGACCCAGGAAGCCACCCCTCTCCCAGGATTAACATTCCTAGAAATAACAATTTGTCTGCTTGTCTTTGATATGTGGGTTTGACTTTGTTCTTTTAAAATAGTAATCCTCCCTTTCATTTCATTAAGGAGCCTTTGACCACTTTCTGAGGTTAGCTTGCATCAGGGTCAGCTGTGAGTCACTTTATCTTGGTCATTTGAGGTGATTTTTTTTTTTTAATTAGTGCATGAATTATACAGAATGTTGGGTTTCAGTGTGACTGTTGCAGTCAGTATTTACAAGAGAACAGATTTAATGCAGGACACACAAATTTACAAGAGTAGCTTACAATATCTGCCCAGAGAGTCAAATGTAGACGAGTGTGCTAGAGATCTGAAGAATCCTGAGGGAACGTCCTGGGCAAGTTCCTATCCGGAGGCCCAGGGAACCTGGATGTAGACCAAAGATTCTGCACCAAGAGCCAGGAGATGACACTCAAAGTGAAGGCCAAGACCGGAGATCCTCCCAAGAGAACAGAAGCCCTCCTTGGAGAAGGTGAACAGACCAGCTGAAGCTCCTCCAAAGAAAAGCAGCCAGAAAGAAAATGAGCAGCAACCAAGCTCTCCCAGGGAAATCAGCCTAAAATCCTCCCCTCCTGTTCTCCTATGGTACAGTTCTAACAACAATCCTCCTTAAGTGGGTCTTCCATGCCCAGAACCACACACTCAATTCAGCTGGGCACTCCTACGCAAGTTGACAATTAACCACCACAGTTACATTTTTATACATGCATGTAACACTTTGATCATATCTGTTCTCCATAGTATCCTATCTTGCCTTCCCCTCCCTCTCGATTCCCCAACCTCTTGTCTAATAGTCTCCCTTCTACTTTTATGGTGTCTTTTTTTTTTTTCTAGAGTCCACCTATGGAAGAAAATATACAATACTGATCTTTCTGAATTGGGCTTATTTTACTTAACATGATCTCCTGTTCTATCCACCATCTGGCAAATGACATGATTTTTCTCTTCTTTACTCCATCGTGTATATGTATGTTTTCTTTATCCATTTGTATGTGGATGGGTACCTAGGCTAGTTCCATACCTTGGCTATTGTGAACTGTGTGGTTCTAAACACAGATATGCAGGAATTGTTATATATGCTAACTTTAATTATTTTGGGTGTATATGAGGAGTGGTATAGGTAGATCTTTTGGGGTTGGGGTTTTTTTGTTGTTGTTGTTGTTGTTGTGTTTTGTTTTTGGATCTTTTGGTTTGTGGTGCTGGGAACTAAATCCAGGGCCTCATGCATGCTGGGTAAGGGCTCTACTGCTGAGCTATATGGAGCTCTTTGGACAACTTTTGACTCCCAAAACTCTTATTTAGTAAAAAAGAGGAAATAAGAGTGTGACCTCCTCTTATTCTTCCTTCCTTTTGATTTTTTTTCACTTCATATGTTTCTGCATTCATAATATGTTCTAGGAAGGCACAAGCAATTGAGATGGAGCTAGGGAAATAGTAGTCTTAGGTGTATTTTTCCACTGGTATCTGTCAGGATCCTGCAGGACACACCTGGATTGCACAAAGGATTTAAAGAGCTTAATAAATGAAATAATTTCAAAGGTATAGACAGACTTAAGAAAACCCAACAGCAATGGTGTAGAACAGAAACAACTACCCCAGGAACCCTAGACCTGTATGATGCCAGACTTCTGTGAGAGCCATAGCTATGGAAGAGAGCACCCTAGAAAGTTGTGTGGCTAAGGGAAATAAAACCACTGCAAAAGCCATGACCTGCCAACGGAGCACAGTGGGATAAATCAGTGGACCAGTCTTCACTCCTTCCCTCTAATCTATGTTAGTATAGTCTGTCAGCCGAACCCAACTGGGAGCCAGAGTAGTACAGATAGGATATTAGGCCTGAGGAATTCACTCCCCTCCACACACTTGAGCTCAGATGCCACCTTAGGAGCATTCCGCATACCCCCAGACCAAATCACATGCAAGCCCTTTTTTTCCTCTCTTGCTCTTGAGCCCAAGAGCCTGATTTGTCTGCAAGCATGCGGTGTTCCTTTTCTATCATCCATTTCTCTGCCCGTGACTTTCAATAAATGTAGCTGCTTTCCCCTCAGCATTGCGTGTACATGTCACAATTCACTGCCTGCCATACACAAGAACCTAAAATCTGTCAGATCCACCACATGGCAACAAGAGGACAAGAAAAGCTGTTGACTTCAGCCTCCAAGGGCACAAGCAAGGCAAAGGACGGAGGAGATCCTGTTAACAGGTGGAAATTTAAAAAACGGTCTGCTTATGCCATAAAGCAACCACTTTGTACAGCTTATTAGTACCTCGCTTGAGAACACCGGACACCCTAAGCACCAGAAGAAATGCACCATTATCACGAGCAAGCTCAATAGCGAGGGAGCTTCCAGATAATCCATCTGCGGCTCACCTCACATGAATGGCTTTGACTCCGAGCCCCACCTCTTCACAGCCCATCTCCTTACTCTACAGACTGTTTCTCTCAGGGTCTATAAACTCTCTGTCAATATGTACATGTTTCTAGCATCACAGACATTAGGAAGTCTGTTCTGTTCAGTTAGAACTGCCCCTCTGTCCCAACACACACCTCAGGAACTCTTAAAGTACCTTGGTTACAAACTGCTCCCTGTTTCCTAAGAGAAATTTTGGTTACTGAACAGTTGTTTTTAGATAGTTGTTCTCACTAGGCCACAACAATATTCGTTGAAAAATGTTCTCTTCTAAGTAATAGGTTCTATCAAAGTTAGGTCCTGAAAGGACAACTTTAAATTTTAAAGTTGGAATTTTCTCTTTAACGTACACCTTGGAGACAACTCAACACCGTCAGCACCGTTTGGATCATGTCTCATTTCCCTGAGGTGCTCTGCTAAATGGCGTCTAGAATCCCAGAGATTTCATTTGTTGCTGCTGCTAAGCAAGTCAAGAGCAGAGAGAAGTGTTAGATCACCGTATGAAGGGAGATAAGGACTACATACTCTTAGGCAAAAGAACAATGACTATTATTGAATACTGGTTAAAGATTGCAGAGGAACGGAAATAGTATAAAATTAAATGGGGATGTTGTACAGGAATGTAGTACCCAGGAACAAGAACTGAAAAACTAGAAGATTCAGTGATAGTTTCCATGTAGTCCACACCCTGCAGGCAAAGCCAGGGTCCAAGTGCCTGCTTTCCCTCTCTCCATAGGAAACAGCAATGGTTTCCTTACTAGACGAGGCTAAGCCATCTGCTGCCCACACCATCCAAGGTTTCTCCTTGACCCTTCCTTAGCATCAGAGCCAACCTTCTAAACTTAGGAGGCTTTTAATTTAAAACACACATAACCCAAGCCAACTGAAAGCATGCCACACGGCCCTCGCTACAAACAAGGAAGAGACGCAGGAAGAGTTAAAAGAAAGTGGTGGGCATGAAATCCTCAGAGCGCTCTCTGTGAACAAACCGGACCGGCCACTCGAGCCCTAGGTGAGCTCCCAGGTCAGGCCAGAGGGCGGCCCCGAGCCGCGGGATCCGGGGTGGGGCCCTTTTCTCGTGGCCGGCTGCCCTTCCCGGAGGCCCCAGCGGCAGAAGGCCCCTCCCCGCGGGCGGAGACCGCGCCCAGAAGTCGCCACCCGGGCGGACCCGCCTCGCCGAGCTCCGAGGAGGCTGCCGGGGCGCGGAGTATGGGGCTCTGATGACCATGGACGGCTACAAGGGCTTCCTGGGACTCCTGGTGTTGGCGCTGCTCTTCGGCTTTCTGTCGGTGATCTTCACGCTCATCTGGGTCCTGCACTACCGGGAGGGGCTCGGCTGGGACGGGACCGCGCTGCAGTTTAACTGGCACCTGGTCCTCATGGTGACCGGCTTCGTCTTCATCCAGGGGCTAGGTAACCGGGCACCCCGGGGCGCGGGCCGGGCTTCGGGCGCTGGGACGCGGCGCGCGGTGCCAGTCGCCCCGCACGGCCAGCTCGGTGCAGCGGGGGCACCCTGGCCACCGCCCCTGAAGGTGGCGGTTGGGGCCGGGCCTGCACAGTCAGGGGCGTAGAATCCGCTTCAGGGGGAGGCTTTGGCTGAGCTTGCTCCAAGGCTGCAGAGAGAGGACAGCTGAGGGGAGGACTGGGCTGTGGGGAGAACAACCGGCCTCTCCCGCAGCACCTTCGGCCCCGGGCAGCTGGTGGCCGGGCGAGTAGAGCATCTTCCCCGGTCTCTGCTCACAGCGTCAACACTCAGCGGAGCCCGGGGAAGCTGCCGGCGCGCAGAGTGGAGTTTCTCGCGGCCCTGCTCGGGCATTAGATGGTCTTGAGCCCAACTTGTTTATGTGGCAGCCCACAGGCGAAAGTTCCCTTGCGAGGCTTCCCGTTGTGCTGTGGCCCCGAACTCGGGGCTGAGAGCGATGCCACCACCACCGCGCGCGCGTGACATCCCGGGCTTGGCTGCGGCCGGCGAGGGCGTTGGGGAGCCACTTTCTCTGGGTGAGGCCGGCGCTGAGGTCCCTCGGTTGGTGGCAGTACTCTGCCGTGGTGTGTTGCTTCTCTTACATAAGGTCCTGGAAGTTTCCTTCGGAAACTTTTGTTTGGCTGGAGGAACCTCGAGCTGCTGGCGCAAGCACCGTTTGTTTGTAACCACTTTCCCCAAAGTGAAGTCAAGTGGGTGGCTTTGGGAACTCATTTAGAAAAAGAAAGTGGTGTACTGGGCTTCTCTCGCAGAGAATAATAACACAGCGGAGTGGAACGGGTTCCCAAAGAGTTGCCCACCTGTTGAGACCAAGCTGGCTTCTGAGCAGGCTGCCTTTTCTTAAGCAGTATTTAACTTTCTGCAAACAAGCGCACAATAAAACATTGACCTCATTTCTGAAGGAAAATGTGATTGTTTTTCTGCTTTTAACCTGTGCTACAACCTTCAGCAGGTGTGGCCCAAATTCTCCCACTGCGGCCCATAGTAGAAGGTGTCAGGAATGCTCAGCCCTAGGCGGCTTCCCCGGTGTGAGATTTGAGTCAGAGAGTATCACTGGCCATCTGAGTCATTGCTTTGCAAAATTCTCAGCTATTTTACCGCAACACTAAGATGAGAAAAACGTAAGCAAAGTCGCTCTCACCATAAGCGCTCTTTCCTTCGAGGTGGAAGCTTTTGGTTTAGCCAGAGCTGTCAACACCGTCTGTTTACTCAAAGTAGTCCAAATGCTCTCTTCCATCTTCCATCTTCCTCTTAGAGCAGCTCTTAATAACCAAGAAACTTCAGAGGTTTGGATTGTGTTCTCCTAAGTGAGGTGGCAGCATTTGTCGCCTGACTTACCAAAAAGGAGACAAAGTCACAAAAGGGCTAAATAGACTGCTCTGTGTGTCCATGAGTTGCACTGTACAAGAGTAAACTGAGGCACAGAGAAGTTAGTAACTTATGGAAATAGTATGAGTCCTTTCAGTTGCTTACTTTTTAAGGATTATTTCTAGCTTTTATAACATGCTTATTTTCTGCAAAGCCTTCTTTTTAGAGAAGCCCAAAGCTTCATCTAATATATATATTATATATATTATATAT